>CAJNIZ010013447.1:5766-52793 GCA_905231905.1 Symbiodinium pilosum
TCTATATATATGTACATATATATATATACACACATATCTGTGTATATATAGAGGAGTAATTACCATCCTTAAGGCTCATTCCCTGCCAGGCCCGAACTTCCAACTTCCAAGCGGTTTAGGGTTGAGGATTAGGGGTTAGGGTTGAGGGTGTATGTATAGTCCCTTAAGTAGATAGAATATGGGGTACAAGGGGATATGATTAGAATATGCCCAAAGCCATATTCTATCTACTTGAGGGGGATTGTAGGCTTTAGGGTTTAGGGTGGAGAGGAGAAGGGACGCAAATTGTCGAGTTTGAACGTGTGCAATCCTGTAATCCCCCCAGACATGACACACACACACACAAAAAACAACACTTATAGTAGTTCCTTAGGGTCATGTTTTCGCAAAAGAAATCCTAAGGATACTGCAGAATCAGGATGATCGAATCAAGCCACAAAAACCAAAAATCAACTCCATGCTTTTTCACGAATTTCAAAGCGGGGCCCTAAAAAGAGGGACCCATAATAACCACTATGGGCTATTAGACCTTCAGGGTACCTTAATCTACCCTTAATAGGGTCCTAATAGGGAATTTTAGGGTCTAATAGCCCATAGTGGAAGACCTCCCCAAGACCTCCCTAGTACCCATATTTCTTAGAAGTTTGGGCCAAAATACATGAGATGCTAGACTACAGATCGGGAAGTTGGACTATGACAACATGGAATCCGGGATCACCACCCAACAAAAAATTGTCCGTGGTTCTCGCTTTTCGGGATGCGAGATTGTGCTGTATTGCTCCATTTTTCGTACCCCCCAAAAAGGCATGCATGCTGCGAAGCAACACGTCCGTGGCCCTCTGCCACTGCCCTGGCAGCTGACAAGAGCTGAGCACTGCACTGAAGCTGATGACCTCGATTCTGGAGTTTAGGGCTTGAGCGAAAACCCAATTACTAAAGCAGCCTTAACCACGTGGCTTGGGAGTCAGGGTTTAGGGCTGTGGGCAAGGCATCTGGAGTAAGATTGAATCTAGGTGCTGTCCTCATGCTACGATCAGAGCCCAATCCCCAAACTGAGAAGGTGCCAGGGCTAAAGCAAATCTCTACAAGAGATGTTGCCGGAACCTTGCTTGCAAGGTTGATCCTGCTTCTGATGTTGAACATTAGGGGGAGGGGATTTGGCCCCTGATGCCCAACCCCTAAACCCTGACCCATCCTTCCAACCCAGGAACCCTGAAGCCTGTAAACCCTTCACCATCCTTCGCCCAACCTTGTAGTTTCCCAAGATAAGGGGACTTCAATAGAGACCCCAATGTACTATAATCCTTATTATGGGGACCCCCAACAGGTACCCCTAATTTTAAGGAACCCCTACACCCTATATATCCCTATATAACCCTATATATTCCCTATAAACCCCTTTAAAGGTACCCCTGTATTTAGGAACCCCCATTTTCTTTGCGAGGCACCGTAGGCCTTCGCCCCGCTGCTCGTGCCGCGTCCAACAGCTCGGAGGCCCGCTGCCAGCGGGCGCAACCACCGCAGGCACTAATCTGAGAGGAGAATTTGGGGGTTAAGGTTAAGTTGAGGGCTAATATGTGAGGATAATGAGAAAGGGAATGGACATTATCATGGGATTTAGGGTAAAGGTTTTATGGGATTGCAGGGTTTGAGGTTTGGGCTTTAGAGGGGTCAGGTCTTGCGGGGTTCAAGAGGTGAGGGGCAAGGGTCCAGAGATTAGGAGTGTAGGCGCCTGAGTTGGAGTTTAGGGTTTGGATGGGTTTGGAGGCATCAGGATCGGAGTTTGAGGGGCTAGTTGAGGCGGGGCTTAGCTTACCGACCACTGGTCTGTTCGCATAATCCATGCACCAGGGCTTCAGGAACTTTAGGAGGGATGAGCGGTTTATAGGCATCTGGGTTTGGGACCCAGAAACGATCCCAAAAAAAACGGAACCCCCAAATATAACCCCCATTTCTACATTGGGGAACCTAGGGGATTGTTTTGGGGTCCCATTGGATCCTTGGGGTCGAGGTATGGCTTCAGGGTCATGGCTACCATCAGCACCTCGAGGCCTAGTCAGAGACCTCCCTTCCCTGTGTCTACTCACCCAAGAATGGAGAATCGAAATGGGAAATCAAATGGAAACTAAGGGTTTTTTTGCGGATTATATAGGAGGAATGTTACACTAATGGTGGAGAATGATATGGAAAAGGACATGGAAAATTAAATGAATGGAAACTGGGATTAGAGTCGTTTATAGGGATTGGGGGCTTCCTATTTCTGACAGGCCGCAGCAGCGTTGTAGCTGATGATGTTGGGTGAAACGCCTCGTGGCTCAAGGAAATCACGCATGTGATTTAGTGTTTAAGCAGGCTACTGCGTGAATTTCTGCGTCGGTGGCTCAGAACTAAACCCTAAACCCTAAACCAATGGAATCAGGATGTTCTCGGAGGGAGGCAGGTTCATCACCCCAAGCAGACAGCAGGACTTGATTGTAGTAGTGAGTTGTTTCACACGGGGGCATGCCTTCAATGTGCAAGTAGCCAGGTATTCTTTGCATGCCATGGGAGCTAAACAGGTGGAATTGAGTAAGATTGGGCAGAGGCGCAAAGTGTAAGATTGTCCTCGTTTCCAATGTACAGGGGGCCTCACTACAGTTCTACACGGCGCCTGGATTCGAAAATGTGAACTGCAGCAGGAGTCTTCAACGCAACGCTAGCTTGCTGTACACCAGGTGCATGTTGAATTCTGTGACCCTCCAAAACCGTCGCAAGTGAAGGTGATGAAGCAACGTGGATGCTGGCCTGAGTTCATCATGCCCTCGAGAATGTCGAGCGCAAGTTCCCACTGCCCGCCCTTTTCGCAAGCTGAAATACCTGCATCAGGGTTTTCTTAATGTTGAAGACTTCAAAAACTCAAGCACTCGACACGGCAGCAGTGCAGGCAGTACGCAATGATCATTCAGACTTTTAACTTGATCACTGTTACCACAGGAAGATGGGCCCCGCTTGCAGGTATTTGAAGACATGCATATACCTCAAAAAGTAAGAAGAAACCACCAAATATTGACCAGTTCAAGGGGAATGTTACTCGAGAGTTCGAGGTGGGCGATCTCTGTAATTTAGTGGGCTACAAGTTTCGGTCCCTAGGGTTGTCTCTCATGCAAGAACCAAGAACAATCGAGATCACCAGCACCAGGTCTGAAACACGGCACAACTTGGCGAACTGGAGGGGCTTAGACCTTAAGCTCCCGAAGACCCTGACGGCACAGGGGAAACTTCCAATGGGGCCTCCCCAGCCCTTTCGGCCTCCCCGTCACCTCCCCCCCATCTTGGATTGAGGCTGTGCGGTGTTGTGCAATTCGTAATTCGACGAAAGGTTATCAGGTTATCGTATTGACACTTATTCACAAACGGCTTCTGCATCAGATTCTACATCTCTACCATGTAGAGGAAGTAAACAGTCCACGGGAAGTTAAAAAAAGCTGTCTTTGTGGGGACTGAATCTCACGCTGACAAGAGGCAAGGACAGCTTCAGCACCCCAAACAACACCTCACCCTAAACCCTATACATGCCCCCTGCTACCATTTCAGCTTCCACTTGATTATCTGTTTTGCCCATGCAACTGTCAAGCTCTCAAGACGGTGAATTACGACCCTCGAAAATCAAATGAGGCTCTTTGTGGAGGGATATTCAGTAGGAAAAAGACAGTCATCAGAATCTCTACGCTCAAGACCAGCTTAACGCAAGGTCTTGCGGCAACGGCACCGGAACCCAGCTTCTAGGCCCTCATTAGGTCAATGACACCGAAACCTGAAAACTAACTACCAAAAAGTCCTGAACACCCTTACCCATAAGACCATCTTCCTCTCAGCGCCTGCGCTGTAGAGGGCGGCATCTACAGCACCGGCCCGCGCAGCACGGTAGAGAAGCACGAGAGCAACATTCCAAGCCTTTGTGCTGCTCACAAAACCAAGGCTTGGGATGTAAAGCTCAGCCCTAGGGATCCATACAGCCCAATAGGGTTTAGGGTTTAGTCTAACCCTATAGGGATCCATGTAGCCCAATAGGGTTTAGGGTCTAGCCTTACCCTAGGATCCATATGGCGCAATGTATTACCATAGTAATGGAAATCAAAATGAAATGGAAAGCAGGACTTTTTAAACAGATATACGGATCCATATAGCCAAAAATAGGTAACATTTACAAACTTTAGGGCCGGATGTAGTCATTATTTGCATACTTGGGTGAGCCCACACCTGTATTCCCCAAGTAATGGAAAATCAACTCAAAAAACAAATATAGAACATGAAATGGAAACTAGGAGATCACAGGGAAGTATAGGGATCCAAATAGCCCAATGTAGATAACATTTACACACTTTAGGGCCCGATGTAGTTGTTATTTGTATACTTGGATTTCTAGGGTAGCCCTACGGTGAGATTGCGATTTGACCTGAGCAAGCAGCTTGACTTAGGGACCCTGCTGCTTGGTGTATGTCACGCAGGACCACTTTGGGATGAGGCTGCGCGGGTCAAGAGTTGAGGATCTATGTCCAGGATAAGTTCAACGGTCCATCCGCCAGTCCCAAATACTGGGCACCACCGCCCAAACGCAATGCAGCAGCTAGGCACTCTACGGCTGTTCTTGCCACCTGGTGGAAACCATGCTATCAAGCCTTTCTGTAGGTAAGCTAACATCGAAGCATTAAGAGACTATCTGAGAACTCCCTCCATTGGTGAAACTCGTTAATTGAGCTCGCAGTTGGTGCATGGGCTTGCAAACCGGATCGATGACAGCAGTGCACCCTCAAGCCCGATGCACCTTACTTCGGGGATGCCTCGAAACTGAGGAGGCCTTCTTTCGGGAGCGTCCTTGAACACAGGTACCGGACTCAGCGACATGGGCTCAAGCCAAACTCCGTACACAAACCTTGACGTGGCTACAGTACCGGCTGTAACCTGCTGTACTACCACACTCCCTGTCTGGGTCGTATTTTGAATGCTCCACAACCCATTCATGAAATTGAAGGCTCCGCAAACCATTTATGGACTGGTTGCCTGTTGAAGCAACAAAAGAAATTCATTCAAAACTGCCCCAGAATGATACCAAGCTGTTTACGACTCTTGCCTTAAGGAAGACAGGTACAAACTACAACAATCTTTCCCACAACAGGCTGGACCTGGATATAGCTTCATGGTGTTTCGTGCCTTGGAATTTATAGAAACGCTTGTTTTGTGGGTGCTGCGCAAGGTCCCATTGATAAACCTTAGATGGATATTCTCAACATCTGTGGCCACTCACGTGCCCCACGAACAAGATAGAGCCTTTACTCGGACACAACATAGGGCTCACAAGCTCAGTAACATCATCTTTCAATCATTTTCAAGCTGGGGCCACCACGGCAGCATGCGCACAGGCGCTCACGGCCGATGTCCAAGCAACAAGGCCAACCTCTACACTCCAAGTTTGATGGCTTAAGGTTTGCCGCCAAAAGATTACTTAGAAAGCTCGTTGCAGTAAGGGTTCCCCACAACAGGACTGATTTGCCCTCACTCAATCTTACTTACTACAATTACAATTTAACCCCCCCAAACCCTACAGCGTCGAAATCCTGAGTCGGCCCCCCAACAAACTCTGAGTGCAGCACATCTCTTAGCTTGTTGGAGAAAGGCTGGATCTACCGGGGTAAGCAGTAGGTATACCCTATAATCCCCATCTAACCCCAGTGTATACCCTATAATCCCTCTAGTTTCCATTTTCTCCTCCATTATCCCTATATAACCCCAAACCCCAGAGTAGGTAGGCATGGGGTTTCTGAACCGAGGAACCCCTTTGATGTCTGCGCAGTGTGCCGAACTAAAACTGGCAGCCTTCCAATCATCCCCACGGAATGGTAGTTTCCCAAAATAGGGGGACCCCAATATAGACCACAAAAATACGATGGTCCCTGTCATAGGGACCCCCCAAAAGGGTACCCCTCATTTTGGGAAATCCCCAAATGCTACGAACCACTGCAAGAGACACAGGCCGCCTTCATTTTCTCGAGGGTCATCTGCTCTATGAAGGACACGGCAAGCTGCCAACAGCCGGCTTTTGTGCAAGCCTTCGCGACATTACGCGATGAGGGAGGGTGGTTGAAGTTTAAGGTCTTGGGCTCAGGGATCGGGGTTTTGCTTCGGGGCTCAAAACTTAGGAATAGGGTTTGGAATTTTCCTTGTGCAGACGTATGTGTAGGGTGCAGAAGTAATGCAAGGGTTCCCACTGTTTCCGCCCTGACCGGTGTCACGCCTTCAAAAAAGGCTTCAGGCTCGGGGGTCCAAGCCCAGGTGCCCATATTAGAGTCCCCAAGTTGGGCTACATCCTGAACCCTAAACTACCTCAGGCTTAGTAGGGGAAAAAGGGGATAGGTTATATAGAGATTATCTAGGGATTCTATTGCCTTATTCCCTACAAACCCACCAGTAAGCAAATGGCACCAAGCATTTGGAGCTCAGGATTTCTGTCCGCTCTCGTTGCATCTTGGTCCGAGAAATTTCTGCAAAGTTTGGGCAACAGAGCGAGAAGCAAGTGTGCGCTTGTGCTTCATACAGCCGTGCCCTAACTTGTAACGTCCTGTTACAACTCATAAGATTTGGGCAGAAAACCTTCAAGAAAAAAATCTTGTCTGTAAGGGCGCAGAAAGCCTTGGGTGGATAGAGCATGAAATTCCCCAAAACCACAATATTTCCCCTATACCCCCTCTATTTGATCTACTTATGGGGGGCTGTAAACTTCCTGATGCAAGCAGCGCCGAGCGCGGCCCCATAGTGGAACTCGTTGACAGCCACCTGCAGGGCATGAGCTTAGCCCCGGGCGCTGTTTAGGCTTAAGGGTTCCCTTAATAACTACTTATAAGTCCCCTATATGATTCCTTACATAGACCCCCCTTTTAAGGACTTTAGGGTGCGGTTATGCTTCCTATTCATCGTGGGGTTCAGGGTTTAGAGTTTGCGGCTAACTTCGGAACATTTAACTCAAACAAAACCCGCCTGCCCCGCCGAGATGCATGTGGAAAAACCCAAGAGGTAGGGCACTTCTGGCTCGCAGGGAATAAAGGAATATATTCAGGGAAGCCCAACCCTACCTGACCTTCGTTCATACATGCACCTAAGCAAGGCCTCCAAACCCTACCCGTGGAGTCTTAACTGCTGTAAACGGTAATTTCCCCAAATAGGGGGACCCCAATATATACTCCAATATACTATAATCCTTATGAAAGGGGCCCCCAGTAAGGTACCCCTTGTTCTGGGAAACTCCCGAATTAGAGTGCGCAAGGGATCACCGCTGTCAAGGGGCCTTACCAGCAGGCGGCATAGGGGTACCCGAAATAAGTTTCAAGTAACACTTGTTCAGGGTCTTTGGAAGCCTCATTCTCAGGAGTGGATAGTAAGGGGGTGCAGAAGGAGTCCTTGATGTTCAAGCTACGAGCAAGCAATCTGATCTACAGTACCCAAATCAAGTGTACATGGGAACCAGGTTGTCCCGTATAATAAGCCCCAGACAAAACGCATCCAAGAACAGCTCTTCTGACTGCAACAGCTTGAACATGTCTGCAAGTGTCTTCTTCGATTAATATTCTTCAAGAAAACTCGGAAAACCTGTCAAAATGCTCTTGGCAAGGCTTTATGCGCCTGGCAACACACCACAAACCCTCTATTCGCTAGCTCTCGTACGGGTATCTTCATTCACCTCGCACTTCGACATCGCACTCAACGTTGCCGCCGCCACATCTGCGCGCCGGGCCTTTCAAAATTCTCTGAACTTCCCAGAGCAAGGTCTCAGCAATGAATGTACATATTCTGCAGAGCTCTCCCTTTTTTGCGCTTTTTCGCTGCAACAACGCAAGGCCTCTAAAACGCTGGGTTCATCAGGAACTCTGTAATCCTGGAACTGCAAGCCCGGTTTGGGGATCCAGGCACACAGTGTGACGGCTTACTGTATAGGGCCTTGAGATTTCTTGGAGGGTGGGCACTTAGCAAGGAGATTAATAATGGATATACCCCACCACTACCCAAGTAAGGATTATCAAGGCTAGGATGCCCAAGGCTTCATTGCATTTACTTGCAAGTTCAGCGTAATCATCACCCAAGTACATATCGCTATACCCATATGTGACCAACTACAACCACATTCGGGAACTTATTTGGGTTCTGGTACGGGTATACGTAGCTCACATTTACCCTGGACCTCCCCCTCAATCCTGAATCCTAAGTCCTAAAACCTCTAAGCCAACTCCAAGTACTGAGCTTCTGGGCAGGCCGTACGGGGTTCTTCCGAGGAATGTGGGTTCAAGGCTTACGGTTAGCAATCCCCCAAACGAACATGAAGGCCCCCGAAAGGGCCCTATTCAAAAGGTACAGTCCTTGTAACTACCATCTTGCACCAGGGGTGTTTTTATAGCGGCCTGGGCTTGAGGGACAAGGATGAGACTTAAGCAGCTCAACCCCCACATGATGCGGATGTGAATGTGGATAGCAGAGCAAAGAGTGATGCAAACAAGTGGTCACAACTCACAACCAACGGAGACGTTGACGCTGATTATCCTCCTCTGCCGCCTCCCCCTCACTATCATCATTGTTCATGAGCATCAGCAGCGTCAACGTCCTTATGACTGACAACTGACAACCAACAACAGGAAGCTTCAGTAACCCAACGGCTGCAATAAGGACCTCAACAATGTCATATGGTAGTTTCCATGAAGATTGAGGACCAAATATAGAGGCCCATATACTCTAATCCCCCGAAATGAAGACCACTAAATTTGCAAACCCCACATGGTTTTCATAAGGTCCTGTTTTGGGGTGAGGGCAATCCAAACCCCATTTTAACCACTACCAACTTCAACTTGATGGTCCCCAAAACTAAAAGGGTTTACAGTCTAGGATTTGCGTTTGACCATAGACCCTGGTCACAACCAGGCCTCATACAAGGAAACAGAAGCCGAAGAAGCGTGACATGACGAGAAAGATTACCGCTTTGATAGGCCAAGACGTGGCGGGATTTCTGGTAGTCGGATTTTCAACTGCTTTTTTTAAGCATCTCCGTCAGTCATGGCGACTGCGTAGCAGCACAAAGCAAAACAGCCAGTGGCAACATGATGCAGTCCGTGAATCCCTGGGCCCCTTAATAAGCCCAATAATACCCTATATAATCCACTTTATGTTTCAAGAAGTTTAGAATGTAGCTCAGATGAACTATAGAAAACCTTGCAATCACTTGTTGTGAGCCTTTGCCAGCTGCTTCAGGGCTGTTGTCGCTTGCCGGAGGTCTTCCTGCCCAGACATTTGGACCGTGCAATCAAATGGCTAGGTTTAAGCGGTTGGGGGATAGGGTTTAGGGCTTTCTAACAGAAGACCACTACGACATTTCATTGTCCATGTTCTTTTCCATCTGGTTCTCCAAGTTGGGGGCAGTCATAGCAGAAGACCGCAACATACGCTTTTGGGATGCATTATTAGTACTTCCTAGCACTTCCGAAAGTTAGTCTACAACCCTCGTCGTGCCATCGTTCGCTCTTCTTTCCTTGTGCTTAGGTTTGACCCTTGAGAATTTGGTGAGCGATTTGAGATTTGTGTACTGATTTTTGAACTGGAGTTCAAAATACCCATCGCCATAATGGCATCATGCAAAACATCTCCTAGATGCAAGGAGGAGCAACCTCCTCAGCATTTGAACTGCACACCTGCTGTTAATCCTCTCCCCGTAATATTGGACCCAGGCCAACTAATGTCAAAAACTCCCGTAAAAGTTTGCTCCCAAATATTCGGAGAACTTTAGGGGGTGAGGGCTGCATAGTATAGGGAGGGGATTACAATGGTCCAAGCTGTTAGAGTTGAGGATTCACAGACTCCCGGCGTTTAAGGCTCTATTTCAAGCTGCATGCTCTTGCCGCGGGCCAGCTGGAGAGTTTAGAATTTACCGGGTGGGGCCTCGTAGTCACACATAACTGCACTTTTCAGCCCCACCAAACTTACGACTACGGGGCTCCTCGCGGGATTCTGGCCCTGAAAACCCTGCCGACTTCTCGGAGAACTTCACAATAGTCACATGGAAACTGCTTAGAAACCACAAATCCAACACCACCAAACTCTACGCGTATTCTGGAGACCGGCCACCAAGGACCCCTTAATCCAGCCCTTTCTATTCACTTCCAACTGAATCCCCTGACACTTCTTTCGACCTCCATACTGGAGTTTACCTGAATTCTTTCACCCAAGCCGAGCGAAATTTGCATAGGGACCCGTAGCGCATCGGGATGCTGGCTGAAAGATTTGTAGCCTAACAGACTTCTAGTCCCGGCAGAATCACACTGTACTGAGCAACAGAAGTGCACATCATCTTATCATGACACTATAGGTAGAAGGATGACGACAATACCCCGGTTAGCATCCCAGAGTCCCAAATTCCTGCATCACCCAGACAACGATTTTCAAAGGCAAGCCATGCACCACATACAATAGATGCTGCTGAAAGCTTGTGTTCTTGTCAGGTCACTTCAGGGGCAAGATCCCCGTAGTTTCTGGATAAATTTGAACACTAGAGCCCTAAGCCCTAACAGCCAATAAGTGTTGTTAAGCCCAAGGCTCATCCAAGCTTGCGCATCCCTAGCCCTGAACCAGTATAAACACCACACCCTGAGATACTACACCACCCAAAGCCCTCAAATTCCTTAGCCATGAAACCATCTCAAACCGAACGTCTCCAAATAACTGAAACACTACAACGACCAAACGCTGATTTTCCCCTTAACCCAAAACGGCCTTCCAAGACCGGCTTAGCTTCGCAACTTCCGCCTCGACTGCGCCGCCACCGCCGCCAAAGGCGGCGATGAGGGCGCCGCCATGGTCTGGGCATTGCCTACGAGTAGGGAGGAAGGGGGTGTAGATAGATATAGATATCCTTATATATCTATATGGAGAGAGAGAGAGAGAGAGAGCATAAATAAACAAGTACGTAAATGCTTCTGGGGACTATTTACCCTACTCCCTTGTAGGACTTAGGGCCAATAACTTGTCGATAATGCACAAAACACATGGAAACTATTAATCAGGCTTTAGTGTCAAGAGTTACTGAGTACTGGACAGGACATGACAGGACCATGCAAAATACTCACGAGAGGGCTTAGGCGGCTTAGGATAGGGTTTGGGTTCAGAGCGCTTTGTGTGTTCGGGGTTGATGGGTTTGGGTTTATACTTTAAACAGGGCTTTGTGTTGCGAGTCCAGACGTCCAGGGCTTAAGTGTTCAGCGTTTTCGTGAAGCAACTTTGTACAGATTGTGGAATGGCTTCCATCTTACAGGCCTATGGAATCAAAGGAGGCCTTTTGGGTAGCCTATACCTTTACAATTTACTCGCCTTGGAGCAACCAAAACGTGATCAGATTAGAGTCCGTATAGTGACCCCCATTGAGCGGGCTAAGCGGTAAACAGCATCACATGCGAAGCCATAGGTAAGTCATGGACACAAACCTACACTACATATGCATGGTAGTTTCCCCCAAAAAGGGGAACCCAATTTCCACACAAAACACTATTATCAATATAATCCTCGTTATATAGGCACTTCTAAAAAACACATAATTAGGTTGAAGGCTTGAGGGTTGGTATTGCCAAAACATTATATGGGGGTTTCCCAAAATCAGGGGTACCCTTTTTTGGGGTCCCTATAATAAGGACTATAGCATTTTGGGGTCTATAATGGGGTTCCCTTATTTTGGGAAACTACCATATGCGTCCCGGGATGCTCCGCTTAAATCCCCAGATCCCCAAACCCTCTACCATCTCTCAAGCCCAGACCCTCTACCCGAACATTCCCAGGGTTTCTGGATTCCACCCCTCCCTCCGCCCGCAGAAATTCCTCCGCCTGCGGCGAAGACTTCGCCCAGCACTTCTTCCTTGTCTCTTCCTGGGTCCCGCTACCAATGGACCAAACCCTAAATCCTGAAGCCCTATAAGTCCTAAACACAAAACCCCCTAAATTACAGGGTTAGGGTCAGGTCTTGGATTTGGCGTTTGGAGCTTGTGGCTTGGGTTTGAGAGTTTGGGTTCCAGTGGAGATTAGGTCTTCTAGCTTGGTGTTTCAGGTCGAGAGTTCAGGAGAAGTCTGGAGTTTGAGGTTGTGGGTTATGCAGTTCCTTTGGGGTTTGCTATAGTTTTTTGGTAAGGGATTTCAGTATACCACCCCAAAAGGAACTACATTGAAGGTTCTGGTACAGTTCTACACCCTAAACCGGAATTTATTGTTTGGAGTTTATGGTTCAGGTCTGAGAATTCAGGTCGTGCAGGCTTGTTTGCTAGCAGTGTTTTTCAGGACCAAGAAACTACATATCAAGCTAGCCAAATGGGTTGTTCTCAAAATTATGAGCCCCTTTTGGTTACAGATTATATTACGGCACCCAATAATTTAGGGGTACCAAAATGGGACCCTTTGTGAGAAGTCCCCAACTAACTAACCATCTCAAAGAGAGAAGGCCAGGATACATTTCCCTGATCTGAAATGAAGTCCTTGGTCTGGAAAAAACGCCTGGGATAAGGTCAATCATATCGGCCCGGGGCTCTCTGAGAAGTAGACAAAAGGATAAGGGTCTTTGGAGCAAGGCTTTGAGACCAAGAGACATGCACGAGATGTGAGATCACACGGTGCGGAGGATCAGGTTTTAAGCTTTAGATTTGTTCAGTCCCTTCATGGTCAAAATGATCCCTTCCATACTCCTCAAACCATTGATGCCTTGTCATGTGCCGCTGCAAGCCCATCAATGACTCTACAACTCTTAGCGCTACCCAAAAGGATTCAACATTACACGCTACATTAGCATATGAAAGGGGTCCTATTTCTCCTTGTTCCAGTGGAGGAGCACAGCACGGAGACTGTCCTTGACAGGGGAAGCTTCGGGTTGTAGGATTCTGGGGCTTACGGCTTACTAGAAATGGTAATAGGAGTATTAGTAAGAAGAACAGTCACAGTTGGAGGATGACAAGCATTTTCGAAATAGTGATAAGAAACAGACTGCCTCGGAAGGGTTTCAGGATCCAAGGTTTGTAGGTTGAGGTCTGACTGGGCTGGGGGTTGTCTGGCTGCGGAGGTTTAGGGTTTATGAGTTCCATGGTTTAAGGTCTAATTATTTGTTGTACGGTTTCATACCTCGGGATTTGGTGTCCGATGTTTTGCCGCAAAGTGATATCAGGAAGGAACCTGTATTGCACATGTGTTTCTAGCGCTGCTCGCGCAAAATCTTTTTGTCTACAGTATAAATTTGTGTTGGATTCCAGTCCATTTGTACGTGTGTGTCCAAATGTCCAGACTTTCTCAGCATGGAGTCTTCCAAGAGAGAGCATGAAGGAGTGCCACTCGTGAATCAGGATGAGGCACGGCTCCATCCAGACAGGCGGAGAGAGAGAGAGAGAGAGAGAGAGAGAGAGAGAGAGAGAGGGGAGAGACAAAGAGAGGAAACGAGAAAGCAAAAAGAACTAAAAAGGGGATGAAACAAGGCGAGAAAGAGAGTGTTTCAGCCGGTCAGGCCTCCGCAGTGGTGAATTCCAGGATTGTCTGAATGATTAAGCTAGAGCCCTCAACCCTAATTCCACTCAAGGCCAATGGGTGAGAGCCAAAGCATCAACATCATCAACCACAAGCGAAGACGAAGCCCTTTTTGCATCTGGGCTCCATGCTGGCTTCCCTCTAAATCCTATATCCGAAGATCTTCGATTTTCAGCCCGATGCCAGAGTTCCGAATCCACTACATTGACAGTCCACGTAACACTGAATCTCCTGTGATTGTACTTGACACTCCCCCTAGGACACCCCACCTACATGCCTCCTACTCACAGTGAGAAAAAGGCCGTGCGTCGTTGAACCAATTTTTCGGAGCCTCACTAAATAGATTTTCTGGTTTTGCACGAAGAACACTCGCATGCAGAAGGGGCATGATATTTTGAATTGTGCAGGCTCTACTCCGTTCAACAGGGCCCTGATAAATCTGACCCGTACCATCCTCGACATCTGCCAGGACCATGGGCCATATGACCAGGCAGAAAGCTGCACATGGCGTCTCTAGAACTTACAGACGTGTGTGGCGATTTAAGGGGGGGGTTGTAGGAGCTAAGTTTGGGGTTTAGCATTTATAGGGTCCAAGGGGGTGGGGGGATCTAGGCTTCAGATTTGGGATTGATGGCTGTCTCCACCTGCGCATGGACTATTTCCCAAGTCAAAGGCCCGTTTTGTTACCAAATACAATACGGCCTCTAACATATTTGCGAGCACGAAAACTGGGACCCTAATTTTCCAAACTACACATGCGGAGTTTGGATAGCCGGGACCCTGAGCCAAGCATCCAGAAGGTAAAGAATCATGCAACACAAGGATTGCTTGCCTCGTGGAGACATAAAGCGTGCCTCATACTATAGTTATACAAGGACTCTAGGACCATAATAATGGATAATGTTGGTAATTACTCAGGCTTCTACATAAACCAAAGCATGGGGGGGTGGGGAGTGGGGCCACCAGAGATGCCCAAAAGGTTGAGGGAAACCCCAAACCCTAAACCGCGGAAACATGTCCAACAAGCATCGGAAGTTTCCTGGCAGTTGCACGTGGATCTTCTGCATAAAGATTTTTCTAGCAGCATGGTGGTCTGTATATCTGTCATTACAGTACGCGTCCACAAAAAATCATTCCAAGAATAGTGATCTATTCAGAAATTCCCATATGCTTGTCGGTCCTGCTAATGTAGTTCTCATAGTTGGATAGTCCAGAATGGTGCAAGGTTTCCCACATCAATCAAAAGGATTCACCGTGAACATGTAGGTGGGTGGAAAGTGCTCGTAAAGGGGGTCTGGGTTAGGGTTCAGCTTGCTGTGCAAAGCTCCGAGCTTGTGTGGTGATTCCTGAGAGGCAAAGCCTAATCTCTCGAACTGGAGGCCATATGAGCCATAGTCTAAACTCCTAGTATCCCCCTTAATAGCCCCTTATAATAGTCCCTTATAGAAACCCCTATATAACCTCCTTTCAGGAGTTTAGACTATAGCTCATACGAGCTACTGTAAATATAGGGCTGATTAAGGGACCCTTAAAGGCCGACCTTGGGGGGCCTCTGGTTGTTTAGTATAATCTTTAATGTAGTCCCTAGTAAGGAACCCATGACCATTGATTAGTCTAGACTTTGTCTCAAAGAATGGTCAATATTTGAAATCCATCAGGCCAAAGAACCTCAGAACCTCAATGATCTAGGTATTCCAAGTTCCTACGGTTCAGGGTTGAGGTTTAAGGTTTTCGTCTAGGGCTTAGGGTCTCTAAGGGTCCCTGGCATCAAAGAAGCGGATGCGCACTCTATTATTCGCTTGCTGGCCTGAAGCTGTGTTAAAAAACACCCTTTAGCTGCTCCACTCCACCAAGGACTTCGTAAGAAAGCCACAAAGTATCAAGCCCCGTAGTACTGAGAATCTCATCTGCCTTTGTTGCTTCACGCGTCGACGCGACGGATGGATCATGCATGCATTTTCGGAAACCTGTAGGGACTCTTAGTACCTGGACCCCAGAAGTAGGTAAAATCATAGCCCAAAACCACTAAATACAGCCCAAAAGGCCATTATTCTACATACTTTTGGGACTCAGCTAGAGAGCTTGAAGGAGGAGCTACGGAGGCCTGAAGCAGTTGTCAGCTTCTGTAAGGTCCCCTTGCAGGATTCCTAAGAGCAAAGGCTTTGAAGGCGCCTGCCTCTCATGCAAACTACCCACGCTGAGCTGGGAATGCGTGAGGGGATTGTGCAGGGACCTACTGTTGATACTAAAAATCCTGCATGACCTTAGTATACTATAGTATCAGTATTCCCAAGGTTTAGGGTATATAGGGCCATGCAGGATTTCTAGTATCCACCGTCTTTTACAGTGGTCGGTATGGGAATTATGTAAGCACTACTGTAAAAGTCCGTTCCCCACTTCTCAATCAAGCATGGGTAACTCAATGAAGAACAATTGAACCTCGTCACAGGAAGTTTGTGCAGCACGCAGGAGGAGCCCTGAACGCTGCCCCTAACTGAGGGTGTCCCGAATCTTTGTCCAGTCCCTTAAGCTCTCCATACAGGTCCTCAACAAGTATCTTTTTACATTCTTACTGAGAGAGGATAAATGTTTCCATGTTATTGTCCATCAGTACCCTCTGGGTCCTGCTTCTAGGCGTTAGACCCAAACACCCTATAGACCTGGGGCTGTTCCCAGGTGCTGCTGTGACGCTTTGATTTAAAACATCAAACTGGGCTGGGACAACTGTGTCATTTTTCGTTGCTGTAACAACACCCATTATGGTAGTTTCCAGTTTCTTTTCCATTATAACCCCGTATAACCCCAATATTCTATACTATAGTAGTTTCCATTTTCTTTTCCATTATCCCTAAAACGTCGAATACGGTGCCACCTTAGCTCCCAGTACCGCTTGTGGTAGCTGCTTTGGCAGGGGAAGATGCCCAAAAGTAAGCTTCCAGCACAAAACCCTAAACCCTAACCGCAAAAAACAACAAGCACTAAACAAAGGCCAAGGATGATTGCTGGGCATTAGCTTGTCCTTGCTTGCAGTGGTTGTGTGCCTGGTTGTCTCGTCATATCTTGGATAAGAGCCTTGCCGCTCCTTTTGCTACTGTTGCCATTCTTTCTCCTACCGTTGCCACTACGTACATCAACTGCTCAACTGCTGCTACTTCTTCTCCTTCTTAAGAATATGTGCGGGTATTTCAGGCTCAAGTCGTCTTGTTGCTTCTTGCGTGACTGCTGCTGCTGATGGCGCTGCTGCTGCCGCCGCCGCGCTACTTCTGCTCTTCTTGCAGCTGCGGCTGCAGCTGCAGTGGCTAGAGCTGCAGAAGCGAGTAGGCCCAGCTCGGGGGGACCACCACGGCCAGACAGGGATGATTGTCTGCAAATGGCCTATTGGAGCCCGCTATCCTTACGCAGATAGTCTACGTAGCTTCTGTGGTTAAGGCAGCTTTCGTGTTAGGCACCACTGCACTAATCGAAACATAAACAATACCCTGAACTCCTTGCACCAAAAGAAAAGGGGGTATCTGGATGTTGTAAGCCTGGTAACGAAGTTTAGCCGAAAACCACCAAAAAGTTGTCCTAGCCCGATGCAGCCTCATGCAGCATTTGTTCGGGGCACTTCGTGCTCCCAATTGTGGGAGGCTTATAGTGGCCGTTTATGAATTATTCTCATTTTTTTCTCGAGGCCTTTGTAGGACTAAGATCTTTTGGAGGCGTCGCCCCATTGTGGCTCCCACAAGGTGCTTCTCGGGCTGAGAGTGATTGGTCCCCAGAATTTGCGAGTCCCGTTCGGGGGTTTCGCTTGACGGGAGACATCTTGGGGAAATGACCGCTGAACAATTCCTGGTGCAGCACCCGCTCTGGGCGGATTCAAATACATACACCTGTTCGGTGAAGTACCCTCTCTCCAGAAACCCAGGCCCTTTACTCTACAGGTGTCCAGCATCTACAACTCAAAGCCGTAAGCCCTAAATCTCTAGGAGCTGCCACACGTAAACTTAAATCGACACGAAGTCAAGCAAATGTGTGACATGAAGGTGGCGATTTGCCCGAGCTAAGTCCTCCGGTAAGTCGCCCCTGTGATTTGGGACCTGGGCGGGGAGTTTGTTGTGGATCCCTTCAGGCGGACAAAAGGAGCCTACCACAAGTACGTACATACAAGTGTATCTTCATGCTCCAAAAACGAGACCGCAAAGAGCAGCCTGTCACAGGGTTTTGGTCGAGGGCAACACAAGTAAACCCAAGACCGTAAAGCCCAAAATCCTAAGCGCCTCCGAACAACCTGGGTCCCACCAGGACCCCAAAAGTAGGTAAACCCAAAACCAGTAGAGAGTAGAACACAACGATATTTTATGAGCTTTCGGGGTCCAGGTCTACGCTAAGACCTAAAACGGCCCAGAGGCAGTAGACTTCGCCCCCAAGTCTAAAAGCGTTTTGGTGAGCTCCTCATCGCCAACCTGACTCAGACACCAGGGGAACTTTAGAGTTGAGGGTTTGGGGTCCAGGGTTGCAACCACGGGGCCATACCCCAGACCACCAAAAGGATCTAAAAAAATAGATCCCCTACAACCATAGGGGAAATTATATAAGCAGTATATTGGGGTTATAATGGGTCTATATAGGGGATCTATTTTTTAGATCCTCCCAGGGGTCTGGGACCACTTACTCTGAGTCCTGGGGTGTTGGATTTGGCTTTAGGAGCTGGAATGGTTTACGGCTCTAGGTTGCTCAAAGTTCCAAAGCGTGTAGCTGACACATGAGCCATAATCTAAACTCCTAGTATCCCTCTCAATATCCCCTACAGTAGTCCCATATATAATCCCTTATATTACCTCCCGTTCAGCAGGAGTTTAGCTTCTGGTTCACATGAGGCTCCAAACCCTGAGAGCCCTACCACCCCACTGCATCACCCCAAGTTGGACAAGTGGGACTAACACCTCATGAAAGGGATGCTATATCAGGGATTTTATATGGGACTACTACAGGGGATATTAATGGGGATAGATTCTTGCCGCAGTTTGGTCTGCCTGAGCAGATCCATACTGTAGGGGCATTGACGAACAAGGCCTGGCTCTACCAAAAAATATTGTTCGGTGAGATGCTGACACCTACCATCCGACTGCAAACTGGTCTAGCGGACGCCAAAATTGCAATGAAATGAGCAGCAGCCTCAAAACGGAGGAGCGTGCGCTACCCGATATTATGCTGGAACTTTGACCAGGGATTTTAGTCATGCAAACTCAAAATATGAGAAGCTCTTGCATGTAACAGATCCCACACCCCAAAATCCATCATGTAGGAGCCCCCGAACCATGGCAAATCAAGTGCAGAACTCCCTCCACACAGTAAAGCCCCCTCCCCTTTCCCCTCCCTTTTCTCACCGCTTACGGAGCGCGCAGGGCCGTGTCCCCTAGCCCAAGTCTGGGATCCATAGCATAAGTCTCACCGGACCCGTGCCTATGCCCTTACATACAACCCCCGCCAGCAAGCCAGCAAACTTGGGAATCGCAATCAGCTTTTGTCCTTCTGCAGTGAGCTGTGAAACGCTCGGCACTGCCTCTTCTTTACCCTCCTGTATTAACACAGACCACCGTAGTAGTCGCTTCAGAGCACCCCCGCTCTCTCCCTTCTTCCTCTAAGGTCTAAAGGGGACCCTTGCAACCCCCCCTCGGGCCATGCCTGAAGCCCTGCGCTGGTCCAAGCTCTCCTTCTTCTCACAGCTGCCAATCTCTCTCTCTCTCTCCCCTTCCTTCCTGTCTGAACTCTGCATATGGCATCCTCAAATTAAGCTGTAAGGCCCAACCCCTAAATCCTAAAAAATCAGCCCCAAAACAATAACTTCGAGCCAGCAACTAAAGCAGCTGCGCCGAGCGGGGTTATGCCGGGAAGGCTGGCCAAACACCTTTGCAAATTCGCTCTTCTGCGAGGGTTAAGGCCTTTCAGTATGTTCCTGGAAGGTGCCCTGTAGTTATGAGTGCTATCCCTCGGAAATAGTTGGCTTCGGCAAGTGGCTTCAAGTCCCACATCTATAGTTGTTCGCAACTCAGGCCCCACGCCGTAGGCGAATAGTTTTCACTTCGCCGCCCTAAGGAAAGGCCCACCTTACGAGTCCCAAAGCGTGGCCATGCTACACATGTAATTGCGAAGAGGTGCAGTCACGAAGGCATGACTTGATCCGGGATCGTCATACTCACTGTGGACCTAGGTAATTCTATCTTTTCAAAGCGTCTTCCTTCCACCCTGCGGAGAAGCCGTATGACAAGTTTGTCTGTTCAAGGTCTAGGTTTGCGAATTTGCGGTACAGATGTGTAAGTGCATTCGAACTAGCGTGTCTACATACATATACAAAGTAGCTGCACATACGACCCCCTTACGTGAGACCAAAGTATGCCTACCCTTCTTCTGCTAATGACAACTACGAAGTCGCGCAGTTGAAAGAGTTGCCCCTCAGGGCCCTCGGGATGGGGGATTTGGAAGGGCTCGTCTGAAAGAGTAGTTAGTAAGGCTTCTTCTGTAAAGCATATAAGGGATCTTGCGATTTCATGTTCATTCTGATGACGTACGGCTTCCACGCAGACTCTGTGGCATGTCTGCAACCGAACGCCAGCAGGATTCCCCCAAAACTTAAATTCCAAAACTCACACTCCCAACCCCCAAATGTTGAACCCTGAATGCCAGCCCGTGTCTGCCCAAAAGGGTCCATCTAGGTATATAGTATCTATACTTAGGGCTCAGGCTATCAAATAAATAAATACTTTGGGGCCCAAGTATATACTACATAGCTGCAGGGCCCTTTGGGTCCAATGTTCCCTAAACCCTAAATCCCAAACACCGAAGCCCTAAGCCCTAAGCCCCAAACCCTCAGCACTAAAGCCCAAACCCTAAACCCTCCGGACAGTTTTGTGCAGACAGGTTGAGATCAGGCAACGCCCCAACCGAATCAGTATGTAGAATGTACCATGCTGCTAGTATTTATCATAAAGGACGGCCGTAACACTATTTCAACGAAGATGCGACAAACCACCGTTGTAAGTGAACCCGTCAGCTAAACCCTACCCCCAAACCCTAAGCACCCAACCCTAAACCCCAAACCCTGAACAACCCCAAACCCTAAACAACCCAAACCCCAAATCCTAAACCCCAAAGCCCACCTAGTCTTCGAGCCGCAAGCAGCCAGGCTCCACACAGCAGTATGTGCCCTGCAGGCCCAAGCTATCCATGAAAAAAGACCTCAGGATGGGCCTAACTTCCATATTAGCGGTTTATAGGCTTTAGGGCATTAAGGTTGACTAGCATGCACCAGGTTTTAGTTTTAGATGCTTCGGAGGGATTGCTGGGGATTTTAGACAGATACTAGAGTCTAAGAACAGAATTTTGACCCGTAGCCATGTAATGAAAGCGGACTTTCAACATGGATCCTTCTTACGCTCATGGCACGAAAGCATAATCCTTAATGCAAGCAAGGAGACCTTCCATGTTCGCGCAAGCATTCAGGTCTGCTTTGGCAGCGAGAAGCATGCGCACCTGTCATGGATCTCCCCTTCCTGAAGAAGGGCCTCCATAATGGGTGATGTACTTACTTTGGGAAGACAGGCCAAAAAAACACAGGAAAGTTTGCACCCTTCACCTGTACACTGTACTGATGAGGTGTTGGCATGTTTCGTGTCTCGAGTTACATGCCAGAGCCTTGTCGCCAGCATCCTGACGACCCCGTGAAAAAAGTGCAATGGCGTGCAATGGACTCCAGCCCAGTCCTTTCCTTAGATTTGAGGTCAAGCCTTCAGATCTCCAAACCCTAAACCTGGTTTAGAACACAGTCCCCCTGAAGGAAGCCCCATGGGGTTGGTGATTATACCGCGATGATCCTGAAGCCTCTGCCTTATTCCCTTAAGCAGCCAACTCTCAAAATCTTGGCCCAAAAGGGGGTGTTGCCCAAGTATCCCTAATCTGAAGTAGAGACCCCCTGACATCCATACGCACATACATACACATGTCTTTGGAAATGAAAATATTCAGAATATGAGAACATTGGCCTTGTTGCGCATGTTCGGCATTCTCTTGAGACTGTTGGTGAACATCGAGGCAATACTGGGAGTAAATACAATTACTATAAATAGGTGTAAGAGGATTGTCATGAACATGAGGACTGATTAGTGATGCTCTTGCAAATATTGATATGACCCAGAATCCAGACTACCACGTGTGTTAAGAGCACAGGGCATATGTGGAATATAGAAGATATGAGAACCTTGTGCTTACAGGTAACGTTGGGAATCCGTAGGCAGTACTAGATTTGGGACAATTTGGGCAGTTGTTCGCTGGTTTTTGAGGCTCTTGAGAATGTTCCTGAAAGTTGAGGTACACATTTGGGATCTAGATCATACGAAGAGAGAAACTGAGGGTATTAACATCATTCGGAAAATCGCTAGTGCCAAGAACATAAGCAGTCTCAAGCATATGAGAATACTGGATCTACCTGAAATATGCGTCATCTCGGCTTAAAACAAGGCACGAATGTTTGAAAACGTGGGCACGCAGCAAGGGAATGTTAGGGATATCAATAGCTGTTTTCGCAAGTAGAAGATATGAAAGGGTTCTGAGGAATATCAGGAATATTTGGACTCTTGCAAGTATTAATCTCATCCACGCCCGCCCTCTCCCCTCACCTTTCTTATTTGATTTGCATCTTCTTCTCATGAGATACTTCCATTCTGAGGCCGGGGGGTGTTGAGCATGTGTATGTGATATGTGCAAGTGTATGTGTTTAAAAATGCACACATATATATATATAAACATATATGCAGATGTTTGCATATCGCAGGGCATCCTTGCGGGCCCCGAATTTCGTAAACCCTCTGCATCAAGCTCAGCTTCAGCGAGGGGTTGGGATCACATCGTGCCGCAAGCAAGGTCGCCAGAATTTCGCGGCCCGCAAATCCAGCTGTTGTGGTCAACGGGGCCAGACCTCCCGGGGCTGGAATAAAGCTCGAACAGCCACATTAGGAACGTTAAAAATAGACCGAGCAATTGAATAAAACCTTGCAGCCACGGCTGCGGCTCCAGCAGCAGGAGTAGCATTTCGCAGTGATGGCGAAGTGGGGCAATTTCTCATGGATTTGTGTAATACTAGTAGTGGTCATGGTGGCAGTAAAGATGGGGAAGACGTGAAGTTCTTCTAGGAGCAGCAGTTGTCATAGTGCAACTGGCATGAGACTATTCAATGATATTGGGGTAATATTGGGATAATGGAAAAGAAAATGGAAACTACCATAATTAATGGGTTTTATAGGGTATATATTGGGGTAGTGGGTAGTATTGGGATAACGGAAAAGAAAATGGAAATACTTTACCTAATGCAAATACTGCAGTCCACACCTATTGGCATGCCAGCGGTGTGGAAGTCGGCTCCCGCACGTAGGAGCACCTGTCAAGACATCGAAGGTCAGGATCTTGAAGTACGAGGGACGTTGAGCGGGTGTAGCGTACAGCTTCGGGAAGCTTGGTGGTAGGTGAAGTGGAGTTGAACCCGCCTCCTTAAAATCTCCAAATCCAACAGCGCTTCCCACTCATTTCCACCATTAACCCTAATCCCTAAAACCCTGAACCCTAAATCCCATAACCCTAAAATCCTACAACCCTAACCCCTAGATCCCTAAAACCCTAAAAGCCCTAAACACCCTAAACAGTGTAAGGCTGAGCCGTTCATCCTTCAGGCCTCGAATTGCTCTGGCGTACGTACCACATTGGCCGCACAGCCGCCCGACCTCGGCTAGATTTGCAAAGGCCACAGGGTTTGGGGTTTTAGGGCTTATAGAGTTTGGGCTTGAAGTGTTTAGGGACTAGGTTTTAGGATTTTAAGGGATTGGGTTCTAGGGTTTTCGGGGTTAGGGTTTAGGGAGGCTGCAGGTCTTCCCGAAAGGGCGGAACTTTGTATAGTTTAGGGGGACCTCCGCCCTGTAATAGTGGTATAGTAGGACTATAAGAGGACCCTAATACAAGCAGCATCATCCCTTATAGACTATTGCTGGGTGGAGGGTCCACCTAATGTGCCGTAGCTTCCCAAACAAGGACCCAACGCAGACCCCAACATAAAAGAATCCTCATTATAGAGGCCCCCCAAAATGGTACCTCCAATTCTTGGAAACCTAGATTTGGGACCCGTTCATTATGAATTCAGGGAGATCCCCCACCTGCTACCACCCAAAAACCTACAATGATGCCTGACTCCCCAACCCCCACTGTTTTCCAAAACTAAGGTCCGCCACCCCCACCCCCACAACTCTACTACCCTTATCATAAGGAAGCCCTCGCATACAAGAGGTTCCTAAAAACCCCAATATCATCCTCCCAGACACATCTTTACGCGATAGTTGACGTCTGCCCGTAGCTCCAGGAGGGTGGAGAGCATTGCCGGGCTCTTGTTGGATCTTGTAGCAATCTAGGAGGCATGGCTTGGTGTTTAGGACTTAAGGTCTTTGAGGTTTAGGGTTGCAGGTTTAGGGTTTGTTTAGGATCCAAAGTGTCAGGTTTGGGGTTTAGTAGAGTGCAAAAAAAGTTTGAGGTTTACGCTATTTCTAAAACGTCTAGAGCAGACATCCGAAACTACTGTACATGGGTCCACCTTCCTAAGCCCTAAGCCCTAAACCATTACCTAAACCAGAATGTTAGTAGCTAGCAGCCAGCACTGTACAACAACCAAGCAGCCGCCAATGGGGTCATGCCGTCGAAATATCCTTACTTCGCTGCTTCTCAACGCAAGTACATGTGCAACAGTGTAACCATTCGCACCGAATGGCATAAGCAACAGGAACCCTCAACTCTAAACTCTGCAGACTAATCTGGGTTGCTGTTAAAGAACTTAACTTAAGTTACTATGTTGGGGAAACCCTATAAATTATCACATATACCCACTATAGTAACTTAATTTAAGTTCCTTAACAGCAACACAGTAATTGTTGAAGCCTATAGGCCTATAACCTCGAACCCTGAAACCCAAAGCCTAAACGACACCGACTAAACGCTAAGTCGCTAAGCCCTACTTCAGCATGTCTGGGAAGTTTGGACTCTTCAACCGCAAGTTCCCGCGTTGCCAGAGGCATCCCTTCAAAAACAAGTTCAAAAACGTCACCTCAAAAAGGTAAGCAAAAACTTGAAAATGCACTACGTACAGGGTACAATCCCCAACCCGAGGTAAATCAAATCCTGTCCACTAAGCCCAAAACCAAGTATCCCAAGTCCGCGAGCCCGTGAATTTTGTAATTGACATCCGCACGGGCAGCGGCCAGCTCACGAATCATGCCTGAATGGGATTCATGCCCTTCCCCCCACGGTTGGAACGCATCAAGAAGGGGTGTATGAAAGTCATCCTACGAAGGTATTCCTTGAAAGATGGAATTATGTAATTAACATTGATTAACTACCTAACTACCCTTCAAAAGCATGGCATCTCGACAGTCACCCGTCCAAGCACTAGCCCTTTTAGAGCAACACGTGATGTGCTTATTCCATGCTCCAGGCCTTTGACACGTTTTGGGGGGGTAGGATTTGGGGGTGTAGTGCTTTTTGGGAAGTCGCTTTTTTTCGGGAGTTTCTGATTGACCCCTTAAAAGCTGGGATTGATGTTTAATGGTTGCGCGTCACCGCTCGGCGCTAACTCTCCGACATGGTATAGTCCCTGGATAGGTGCCCGGGGGTGGGGCTGGAAAGGGGAGTAGTTGGGAGGAGGCACAGAACGCAGAGAAAGGCCTCAATACCAGGCAACACCCGCCCACACCCAAAGGAGGAGGGGATCGACTCTTTGAAGACCCTGCAAGCCTCATACCAGTAAGTTCAAATCCCACATAAACCCGCAGTGGCGTGGGGGCCTGAGGACGCTGCACACATATGCTTTGGCCTTGATACCTTACACTAATTCCAAAGCCTGAAATTGTGCAATTTGCGGGCTACACTCAATATGAGCTACAGTCTGAAACTCCTGGTATCCCCAGCAGTAACCCCTATATTCGTCCCTGATGAAATCCCCTATATAACCCCCCTTGGCGGAGTTTAGACTACAGCTCATTTCGGTCTTCGTAACTTGGCTCAATCCAAAAGCAGCTTAGGTGCAGAGATCCTCCGCGAAAACTGCGCACAGCAAACCAGTCATGATGCCGTCACCAGCCGCCTTCAAAAGGGAACTTCCCAAAATTAGGGATACCTGTTTAGGGGTCCCCATCATAAGGATTATAGTATTTTGGGGTCTATATTGAGGTCCCCCTATTTAAGGGAAGCTACCCAAAGAGGCATCACAATAATAAAGAAAATTGTAGTAATCATAATACTGGTATCATTATCAATGTTAATCAGAGCACCCCAAAAAGCCAAGCTCAGGCTTAAGTTGGACCGTTGCGTGTGGCGTGCTCAGTGTGGACAAAGTAAAGGTCCCGCGATCCAAAAATCATCTTACGAATTATCATTGGCGACAACTCCCCCCAACAGTTCAACAAAGCCGCGCTGAAGGCCTTTAGCTATGAGCAAATAGAAGAAGTTTGCGGCGGAACTGCTACAGGATCAGCACATTTTCCAACCTAAACGCGGCTTGATCCCCAATCGCCATAACCTCTGAGGCTCGGGTCTAGGTAGGGCATGCGTCTGCGTACGGCTTGCAAGGTCTAGGGTTGGGGTTTAGAGGGTTTAGAAGGCTCAGGGGTTTAAAGGTATTAAGGGTTTGGGGTTCAGCTCAACAGAAGGTTCAAAAGCCAAGAGAGGCCTCTTCAAGACTGCTGAACTCGAATTGACGGAGGAAGTCCTACGCGGCGCTGACATGGACACGTCTAAAGGCAGGGATGGCTTGAGGGAAGGGAAGGATGGTGGCGCCCAAAGCTGGTTATATAGGGGTATCCTTAGTATAGCTATTAGTATTATATACGGATAATGGAAAAGAAAATGGATACTACTATAGTCGTTATTATGGGCACCCTAAACCCTAAACTATCTCGAAGCGACCACATGAAGGGGTGACAGGTTCCGTCTCTCAGAAACGCTGCCACAGAGAGCGCTTATGAGTACATGCTCCAAGCCCCAGCCCCAGACCCTCCTGATCTACAACTTACACCCTGCTGGTTGGCGCTAGGGTGGCGCGGGTCGTGTCAGTCTCCAGCATGATCCGAAGCGGTTTGTGGGAGGAGGAGGGTCTGTAACAGGCGTTTGAAATCCAACACCTTCCGAGCGTCTCCCTGAGACAGGTCTCCCAGAAAAACTCAACATCCCCTGGGCATTGCGCAGGTTCCATTACTCTCGCTCCGCGGATTCCCACCATCAGATGTGGGTCAGAGTCAGGGAAGTAACGGGACCTAGGGACCCAGGGACCGCCTGATCTCCCCTCATCAGGATTATAGGGAAGTATTTTGAGAAACTTCCACATGACGACGACACCCAACTTGAAGGGATGCTGTACCAATCCTAGCACTCAAGTCAGAAGTCCTCGCAGTTGCAGTCCAAAATCGACACACTCAGCCCTGCAGTGACCTTGTAACAAATTGAATCTGGAACCTTTCCAGAAAACTGAAATGTCCTGTGGTGCCATGGGACGAAGAAAGGATAAGATCCTAGATGTCATTTGTCCAAATCCAGGGTCTCGAATCCTTGAAGCCCTCAACACTGTGTTTCCCCTTGCCCCCCCAATCCTGCCTGTCTGTCCTTGCAAACCTGTATAATTCCTTTCAGCCCTTGATAGTTTGCGGCTCCCTAAAAGTACACCCTGGTCTCTCTCAGCCTTTTAATTTGGAACAGGGTCCTGAGGCATTTTCTAATTCATCTATACAACAAATACCACGTTGACCGTTAGAGCACCCCGATTTCCTCAGAACTCCCACAGTCACTGGAGGCAACCCG
Source organism: Symbiodinium pilosum (assembly GCA_905231905.1). Lineage (NCBI taxonomy): Eukaryota > Dinophyceae > Suessiales > Symbiodiniaceae > Symbiodinium > Symbiodinium pilosum. The sequence goes on from CAJNIZ010013447.1 coordinate 33,184, forward strand.
AAACCGGACTAAACCTTAAGACCTACACCCAATCCTGAACCCAAAGCTCCATATCCAGAATCCTGAAACCTAACTGAAAAAGCCATGAACCATTTGTCCTAAATCCTAGAACTTCAGCTCCTTCGTGCGCCAGGGTGTCGGCGGCCGACCGAGCAGCCAGGGTTTGTGCGCCAAATAAAAACCTTGGCTAGTTGTAGGCTTTCTAGTCATTGTACGAAAACGGCTTCCCAACAAAAGATTTATCGCACTCGGAGACCCATATACTTTGAATACTGCCCCCACGCCGTGACAGTCCTCTAACTTTCTTGCTCTAACGTAGTTATTGCACCGAAGCCTTCCAAAATGATTCCTAGCTGTTTCTTGGCGTGCTAAGGGAAGCAGCCAAACTAAAACATATCAGGACATCCCCGCATCTGCAGTCTGCTTAGACCTATAAGAAATACTAGTTTTAATATTTGCTTAGAGTTATACTATAACAAAGATAACTCCTAAGGAGACTACAGGCATCGGATTTGGTATCCAGGGAGCGGTAGACATCAAGTGGGCCGGTCTCTCGCAGCTGCTGGAGTTTACCCTCGGCAGCTGCCTCACCAAGCCTTGTTGAATTTGAGGGAATTTCAGGCGGGGAATACCAGCTGGGTACTCCTCTTACATGAAGCCTGTACTTAGCCACATACGGGAGGCTTCCAGGTAAGGAAGGGCGGCCTAAAACTGATGTGGGGGAACTGTCCATGTGAAATTTCCTTAGATGAACATGGAGGGAGCACACAGTGCAGGGTGTAATGCACGGGACTATCCACGCAGAGTAGGAGCTTGGGGTATATCACGGTATATCACGTATACTATAGCTTTAACACGAAGGATTTCGGCTATTGCTGGCAACTACAGTATTCAGGCTTCTGTAGTACAAGAGAGGGAGAGAAAGTTCGTTGCATTGCCTTGTTTGCAGGCTTGTTTTGGGTTAATCCAAAGCCCTTGAAGGGCCACTCCTCCTCTTCAAAATTGAGAGGCCCTCTCCTCCCTAAACTCTCAGACTCCCGTGTCGGACAGAGCTTCCAGGTTTCTTCAAACAGGTTGAAAGGAAATTCACGAGTATTCAACCTCTTATAGCATAGTATAGTATAGCAAAGTATAGTAAAGTAGTATACTTTACTATAATACAGTATAGTATGTTACAGTTTAGTATGTTATAATTGCACTCAAGCCCCAAAGCCAAGATAGTCTGAGCAGCTTGATAACAGCAGCTCTGTCCTTTGCCACTGTGAAGTTGCCATCCTCAATTCTTTGAAGAGCCAGGAAGCAGGGTTTTCAGGCTTCATAAGGGTTCTTTACAGGCTTAATATTGGGTTTCAGGGCTTCATATAGGAGTTCTATACAGGCTTAATATAGGGGGCATATTGGGGTGTATAACATAGGGATAATGGAAAATAAAATGGAAACTGCTATTTAGGGTTTAGGGTTATTTGCCCCAACAATGGAGAATCAAATGGAACAGCACATGGAAAATGAAATGGAAGCTACTATCTAGGGTTTAGGGTTTAAGGTCTAAGATTTTAGGGATTTGGGGTTCTATAGGGTTTATGATAGGGTCGGGGTTTAGGTCAGAGGTCAAACTATATTCCTTAGGACCAGGGTTGACAGTGCAAACCTGGAGAAAAAACAAGTATCAGAAGACAGAACAAAGACCACTTAAGCTCATAGAGTTGCCAGCAAAGAAAAGTGAAACCCAGGTAGGCATATTCGGAAACACAAGTGATTATGTATAACATGACTTCTAGCAACCTATGCAGGAGATTACCTGGCGATGCCTTGGGCTTTCCGCTACCCAGCCCTACACACTATAAGCCACCATATAATCCGACTTTTCATGGCATTCTCAACTTGCATATCCATTTGATTCTTCGTCTTTTGGCCATACCTTGGGTTTGCCCCTATACCTACAACCTCTCTACACCCTTACGCACTGGCTTTCCACTTCATGAACCCAAGCACCTAACCTCCGAACGCTAAACCCCTAGTACTGCCCTCCAGCCCTTAAACCCAATAACATGGAAAGCCCTTAAACCCAATAACATGGAAAGCCCTTAAACCCAATAACATGGAAAGCCCTTAAACCCAATAACATGGAAAGAAGGAACCCTTAACCTTCAGAAAACGCAAAGCATCGGCGATAGTGTTGTTTTGCCAGTCCAACTGAAACATGAAGTCCAGCTCCTCAAAGCGCGCTACGGTTGATGCTCAAGCGGCGTCCCTTTCAAGGAGGTATGAGGGTTATATAAGACATATAGGGCTAAGGATTTAGGGTTTAAGGTTCATACTTACATCCTGCCTGATCTTAAGTAACCTGGGAAATTATGGAACTATATGGTATTCTAGTCTACTAGGCCATGCAGGATTTTCAGAATCAACCGTATTAGGCTTAGGGTTGACAGGTTGGGGTTCGGGAGAATATGGCTTGAGAGAGTTTAGTGCGACCATTATTGATCCCAGTAGTAGGATTTTTTAGGACCCAAATACCATTAATACTATAGTATTTGGGCCCTAAAACCCTATTATTTGGGTCCTTGGACCCTTAGGGTTATTGATCCCAGTACCCCAAACGTGCATTATCTGAAGCTCTTACCGCGAATCTGAATCCTAAACCCTCGACCCTAAACCCTAAACCCAAAAACATGGGGAAGCCACTGGAGCCCTTCCCCAAGCACGTGCCTCTGCGGAGTGGATAACCACAACACCTGCAGTCGTAAATTGCATAGGCATAGATTAGGGTTTAGGGTTTTAGGGTTTAGGGCTTAGGGTTTTGGGTACTCAAGGATCAGGCTCGGCTAGTGGCTTTTCGTTCTAGGTTTCATTGTTTTGACCCCTAAGGTTCTCAACTTTAAGGTTAAGAGGTAAGGATCAGGGTTTAGTGCTGCAGGCAGCCTACAGCAGCTTTAACACACGGTTGAGGGTCTAAGTTTGTGTTAGGGTTTACGGCTTAGGGTTCTTTAAGGTATGCACCATTTGAGAAAAGGGCCTTGCCCTTCTCCCCCATGTTCAAGGTTCCCATTGCGGTGCACGTCAAGAAGCAAGAAAAGACCTACAAAAAGACCGCAGTATGTAAAGGGAGTACAATGAGAACCCCGGACAGGGAACCCCAAGAATATAGTAGGAATATAAGGACCCTGGTAATTTGGTATGTTCCGATTTCATCGTTCACTAACTTTGGTATACACTGTAGCGATACCTAGCCCAAGTCCTTCCCTAAAAGATAGCCATAAACCAGCATTCATTACATATGAACCAACCAGCTTCCCCTCAGATCCCAACTGTGTGCGGCCGCTACCGCACGAGCTGTACAAGGCAAGTCTATCTAAAAAGGCGCGAACCCTAAACCCTAAACCCCCCTAACCCCCCAACAATATCAGGCCCCCTTTTGTGTTTAACACTCTCCTGAACCCAAACCCTACCTTCAATCCTGATAGGGACCCCGAAAAAAGCGCTGAGCTAGAAGGGTCGGAGCCTCTCCTCTACTGAAATCTACCAAGACCCTACAGAATCTTATGCCTTCCCTCTAGCAATAACACCATCCGATACTCATGTTCCGAATGTAGTGCAGTAGCTTATATTCGAGGGTGCTCATTCGAGGAAGGGGCACGGGTTGATGGTTAGCGGCCCTGAAATGTGATCGCCGCAGTGTCCTACCGAAACCCTACACCCTGTCCGCGTTTCTGACCCAGGCGCTTGTGTCGGACTTTGCTGAAAGGAGGCGACACCACAGTTCCGCCCGACACCAGCCTACAGTTCTGAGGGTATCAAGGAGTTATATGGAATTTTTATGAAACATCATTCAAACGCGATCCTGGAGGGAGACGGCTGTCATCTCCTTCTAATCCCTCCCCTCCCACTGCGAGAAGCTCCCATACAGGCTCTATGTGAGCCATTGTCTGAACTCCAAGTATCCCCCGTTAATAACCCCTATAGTAGTCCCTTACATACTCCCCTGTATAACCCCCTTTAAGGAGTTTAGACTACAGCTCATGTAGGGACCATTTCGAAGCAGATCGTACCGGCAGAGAGCCACGCCAGGGGTACAGAACGGGGGACGGGTGCTGGAGCTTTCAATTTGTCGTATTTAGTCCCCCTTAAGTAGATAGAATACGGCGTATATGGGGGTATTATTATGATACACCCAAAGTCATGTTCTATCTACACAAGGGGGACTAAACACATTAAGGGTTTCGCAGGGTTCAGGGAGGGCTTTGGTATGGTCTGTGTACACCATTGATCCCCAAACCTGAAACCTCGGCCCCTAGCCAGCATCTTTGCAAAGAAGGGATTGGGGTTCGCCGACTGCAGCTGTGCAACTCGGAGCCCCTGACCTCACAAGTACCGCCTCATAGACATCATCATGGTATTGGTAATAAAGATAACACTGCTCAGAGAAGGTCCTGCATTCAATCACTAAGGTGAAGATTGAGGTCCAGCGGAAAGGCCGAACCATCAAACAAGGGACTATGGAAGGTACTTGTTGAATCCTCTTTCTTCACCAAACCCCTCACCCCAAACCCTTAAGCCCGTCACATGCAGTCCAGAACTGCCTGGCCTCGCGATAGCCAAGTCGCATAGTTGCAAAGCCCACCTTCTGGACTAAAGGGTTTCCAAACCAAATGCGGGCCCAATGGGCAGAATCTCTTGCGTAACGACACCGAAGAGAAGGTTCCAGTTACAGTTTAAGGTGCAGGGTGTGAGGGGTGCGGGGGTCCCACTTGTTGGGTTTTTTTGTGCATGCCCCTTCCGACACCTGATTCTCAGAAACTGCAGGTTTAAATCACACAAACCACAACCACCCTGCACTCGAAACGTTAAACCTAATCAATTGCAAGAAGGGACAAAGCTCAGGGTGTAGGCTCAGCGTATGCATCCCGAGCCTAAGGACACGCCCATCATACTTGAATTGTGTCTTGAATATGTACCCTATTACAAGATCTGCTTACAATACGGTACGGATATATAGTAGGGAGCATTTCTGAGAAGGGGTAGGGGTTCACCAGGAGGGTCAACCCGAAACCGTCATTCCCTCTGCATGTATATGTATCGCCGCACCTGACTTGAGAAACTCTTAACTTTCCTTTATGGTTCCTTCCCCAAACTAGAGCACCCCTATATGACCCCGACCCAAGTATACTATATACTATAATCCTTACTATAGCGAACCCTTCCCCCCCCCTCCCAAGGTACACTTACTTTTGCGAACCCCTCGTATCTCCTTCCAAAGCTTGAGATAAGTCGCCATCTGTGTGCCTCAGCTCTGGACAATGCACGAAGAAGAGGTCACAAGCCTGCAGCTTGAGATCACGGAGCTAATGAATCAGGGATACAGACTACCCACATGCACCTATAATACGGATCGTATTTCCCAGGATTCCTTGTTTAACCCACAAATCCATGGACTTAACCCGCTCTACAAACCTCGCAAGTCCACACCAATCCTAGACCGCACGCCTCAACGTAGAAAGGAATGCTTTCAACTGCCAGCGCTGTGAAGTCAGACCCGTCGTCCGAAGAGATCTCTCTCGCAAGGATCTGCAACAAGCCAGTACTGAATGGGTTTAGGGTTTTGGGAGCATGAAAAGTGCTAGCATTCGTAATAGTGCGACTCCCGCTGCTACCTGTTGTAGTATATGACGAAAATACTGTACCAGCTCTGAGTAAGCCCCAGGGCTATAACCAACATCAAAAAATGCTTGTCATTATGCCTACCTTACTGTAACATTGTCCAGGGTTGGGCGGTTTCAAGTTTTGGTGGCTCGGGATAAGGATTGGGGATGAACCATTGCCGGGATTTGGCTTGTTTTTAAAGGAGCTTTGAGGGTTTGGAGGCTGAGGGAGGGAATTTGTTGAGGGTTCAGGGCTTAGGGTTTGGGGTTTAGGGCTTGAGGTTTAGGGTTTAGGAGCTTGCTCATAGGTTGATTGATACATTGCTAGAATCCAGCTCTTGCAGCTCTGAAATTTACCCAGCCATTCTTTCACTTGAGCCCTCAATCCTGGCACAGTGAAACATAAACTGCCACAGACCTTCTCTTGGACGTTCTTGAAGAGGGGTTGGGGGTCTACATGGCCAGTGGCTGAATGGCCTGTAAAGGGTAGGCCTCGCGCCCTCAGCCGTTTTCCTGTGAAAGTTGGTTGGTAAGCCCTGCCTGCGGGATCGAAAACCAATCCTGAGTCATCATCGAATAATGTCAAGAACGCATGTCTAAAACAGGGGCTCCCATCCATACCCAAAGATGCTATCATCGCCGTAGGATCCACAGTATGGGATGCCGAAATAATTTTGAAGCCCGTAAACCTTATTCCCTAAACCTCACATCCGCTTATGATCCCTGGTATAACCGCTATAGCACCCAGGTATGGGACCTCCCAAAAAAGCATTTCCCACAAAGACCCAGACGCCAGGAAAATGTAGCCATGCTTGAGCCGCTCTCCCATGTCACTCGGCCATGATGGCATCTGACCATGAATCATACCTTGTAAGGTTTGGGAAAAGACATCCTGGGAATTTCAGCCTAAGGTATTTTCGGGAGCATAGAAGGAGGGCGCGGGATTAAAACATGACAAAGATTAAGAACAAAACTAGAGGATCAACACCACAAATAACAATCAACCAAAAAGGAATGGTAGCTTTCATGGTAGAGTTTTAGGATTCGGAGCATGACAACAACATGAGGAGTAAGCCGGTTGACTGATGAAGAATCAGGGAAGTTTTAAAGATGGTGACAGATGTTGAGAAATGTTGAAAATGCCGTAGCCTGCTGAATATGGTGAGCATGGCGAAGTATCGGGACGAATAAGGAAGAATTTTTGGGAATGATCAAAACTGACAAAACATGAAGAAGTACAATGAAAGATGATACAAGTGATGTTGAAATGAGAGACATGTTGAAAAGTGATGAAAATCAATAAAGATGAAGCATGTTGAAAAGTGATGCACATGTTGGAAATGATGGAGTATCATGCAACATGTTGAAATTTGATGGACAATGACGAAACAAATCCTGATTAGCAATGCAAAATGGCGAAACATGGTGCAAAATGTTGAAGAGTGATGACACTCACAGACAATGTTACACATGATGGACTGTAATGAAGAATGGTGAAGATCACGAGATGCCATGAACAATGGCGTCAAATACGCTGGAAAGGGATGAACATGACAAAAATTGTGAAAAGTGATGAAATATGATGAGAACTGTTGAAGAAGTCATTTAAAACTGAGAAATGACATGAACACATGACAAACCACGATCAACAAAAACTGAGGGATGATGAACAGATATGAAACAGATCAAAAACACAATAAAACTGATGAAGCATCATGAAAATGATGCAACATGATGACAACAAATGGGTTTAGCAAGAACATGATGAAGTATAGGGGAAATCCAGAAAATTCTGGCATATGTTAGCACATGTGAGATGATGTAAAACAACCATACAACTGGCTGAAGCAAACGATGAACACTGGTGAAAATCATGAGCACGAAGAAAAAGAATGAACGTAATGGAAAGAATATTTGAAGAAATATGATGAACAATGAATTTGATAGGACTGCTGTTGAATGTTTTATACTGATTTTCCATACTGTCTCTTTCTTGCTGTCATGTTGACAGGTCATTGTAGACCCATGCTTTCACATTGATTAAGCTGCCCAGATTGAGATTCTGCTTTGGGACCCATGTTTGGAACCAATGTGGGCGCCCACCATATGAACATGCAAATTGATGGTAAGCAATACTCGGTGCCCCCGGGATTAGATAATGAGAGCAAAGCTGAGAACAATATAAAAAAGAGGTTGATGGCAATAGTTATTGCAATAAACCACATGAAAGGACCAGATAAGCTTGCATGTCACGCTTGTTCTTGATACGCTTCCGGACATTTGTAAGAACAAACAGCGGCGGAGGTTGAAGGGTGGTGCAGGCCCCCCTAGTGAACTGACTTCCGATGGGTAATGACAAGAAGTAATACTGACAGGAACATGCATCCTTTATTTATTTGGCCGTTTCCTCTTGCCCTTTTTCTTCCTTGATTCATTTCAACATATGTTGTTGTTGATTTTTTCCTTTATTTATTCATTTCTTTTGCTGATTCCTTCTTTCCATCTTTATTGTTCCTTCCTTCATTTTTTTCTGCCCTTGTTCGTTCCTTGTTTGTTCTTCCATTCTTCTCTTCCTTCTTTCTTGTGTAGCATTTCAAGCTTACTGTGAACTACCCATGCTGCAGTTCGCTGTAGTTTGAATTTTCCCAGGACTTCGAATGCTGCAAATTATAGAGTTCCTGCGCCCAGGAGCTGCGAGCGCCGCGCTTTCTATCACGCTAGCTTATTTTGTTTTTTGATGCCCCATTTCAAAGTGCGGGAGCTGCGGGTGCTCTCTCATATACCGCAGAATTATGATATTGTTCTTGTTGGTTTTTGTTGTTTTTTGATCCTCATTTTTTTTGATCCAAGGCATATAATCGGTGAATTTTTAGGCAGAAAGTCACCAAGTCCTCTGGGCATTTTGCCGATTCAGGTCGGGGTTCAGACTGAAGGGATGTATGGTGAAGGGTGTGGTGTTTCTAGACCATGAACAGTGGGCCCTAAACCCAAACCCACAGCCCTGCAACGTTTCGTGCGCTAGGATTCTGAAGCTCCTCGGACTTCAGGCCTTGCAGGTTAAGGCTTAGGCAGAATGTTGTTCGGTTTGGACAACTCCCGCTAATATTACACACCCTCACACCCCTGACGTCACATTTTCCAAGTGAGACAGAACAAGTGTGGGAGTTGCGCTTTATACCTGGGGAGGGGTGGGGTCTTTAACAGTTGGGGGCTAACAGATATTTAGCAACTTAGGACTTGGATTTGCAGGGCATAGTGGTGAGGATTTGGAAGCCGTTGTCTCCAAATCGGGGCGGGAGGGTGCCCTTCGTCGCAGCTTACAGTATTGGGTTTTGGTGCCGGTCCCTCTTGAACATGTCTTTCTGCTTCAGGGTCTGGATGCTGCGCTTGCTTTATGAGGGTGCTTTACAGGGCCTTGAGGACCTTAAAGTATTTGTCACCGCGGTCAGAAGGACGAATGCCAAAATACTTGTTCCCAATCCAGATCCCTGAAATCATCCAGAACACAGGACCTACTTTCGTACCCTTGTGCCAAGGAAGTCCAATTTTGCTTTCAAAACCAAATCAGAAGCACAAAAAGCTGAAAGTTCTTCCGTCAGGTCACTGAGGAAAACTCTATACCCTGCACCCCAACCCTAAACCCTTCATCCTAATCCGCACTCGCAGTGTCTACGGCTTCGGGGTTTTCCAACAAAACTACGAAGAGCCCTAAACCGCAAACTTTCAACTCTGCTCCCACCACTCGCAAGCTTAGCTGATGAGTTCCCTGGCCTCAAACGGTTAGCCTGTTGACTACATCGAAATTATCATGTATATATGTGACTGTATGTGTAGATATATATATATATAATAATGGGGGTATATGAAGAAATACCCGAAAAGGCTTTGAGGTTGCGTGCTCAGCCACGAGATCTCATGATCTTCTCTCCTCAAAATACACCCAACCGGCCTGATAGCAATGACTACCACATTTAGGGGTTAAGGGCTTCAGGGTTTAGTGGGTTGAGGGTTTAGGGTACTTTGTAATGGCACTATTGGAGAAGCTGCCTACAAACAAGTTAGGGGGCTGATGATTATGGAGTGGACTAGGGGAGCCCCCCAGTCAAGACACTGACAAGATTGCACTCCACCGAGGCAGACCCGTCGATGAGCCTGGACAGCAGTTTCTAGCTACTTCCAAAACAAGTGCAGCTGTATTCATAGTATCGACGACTGGATTTGAAGCGGACCTCCCGCTGATGTTTACGGTGTACAGGTCTGGGCGGTTGGGCCTTGGATGCGGGGGCATACACCTGAATCTGCGGCATTTTTCTTGATTGAAAAAGTCTTGGCCGATGGGGCTCCCAAATTGCTAATCATTGCAGCGTTGACGGTCATTCTGCATGAGTTACATGAGAGGCTCCCCAACTAGGGGCCCTACTTACACCTCGAAAAACTCTTGTTCTTCTTTTGGGCTCAAAACACAACCTAGTTCATTGAACGCATTAAGCCTAAACCTAAACCCTAAGCCGCTACACATCTCCCACCCCCTGAAACTGAGCTCCTAGGCCCTAATCTGGCCTTGAAAGGACTTGCTGCAGAACTTGCAGCTGCAAGCCATCCGGATCCGGATGAGTCCGTCCTAGCCTCAGCTTCTCAAAGGTGCTTCGAGCTTATCAGGGCTTGGGGGTTGAAACCAGCGGGGTTCCGGAACTAGGTTTTCCATCAAGAAATTTATCGGCAGAGAGTCCTCCTCATTATCAGGTTTCTGCAGGACTGGCTGGATACATTGCCTCGCGATGGTTTACAGCTGCTCTATGGCCTGCATGGTTTTCGCGTAGCAGCTCAGGTTATCATTTCACTACGGAGGCTCTTATATGAGCTACCGTCAATGCGTCCCCATATAAATCATGGACATGAGTTCCATGCAGGTTGAATGTACAGCTGAAAGTAATGCCTCTTAGAAGCCACCCAAACCCCTAAACTACCAACCCCTGAAGTTTCCCCCTCGCTTAACCCCAAAATCAATGCTAATAGCAATAATAAAGATAGCAATGGTACACAAATCATAGGGCTAGTAGTACCAATAGTAAGTAACCCTAAATGATCCCACTCTTGCCCCTGAGCGCCGCAAAGGCCTGGGCCGAAAAGGCTCTTGTTTGTCAACCTACACTCGTCTTGAGGATATGGGGATTTTCCAAAACTAGGGGTACCTGGATTGGGGGTCACTATAATAAGGATAACAGTATATTGGTGTCTATATTGGAGTCTCCCTATTTAGGAAACTACCATATGGGTCTTCAAAAAGCATGGGTCCCTTTGAATCTCAGGTCCTAACAAAGGGCATTCCTGTTTTCGGATGCTACCTTAGCGCTTGTGTCCGTGGGGGTCTTGCATGCAGTATATGCTGAGTATGTAGTTTATCCCCGAGTTTATCCCCTAAACCCTAAACCCTACACCCTCCCCAAACCCTAAACCCCAACTGCCAATGATTCCTGTAGGTTTCCTATTGGGATGGGCTGGGTATAGGCAAGGCTTTCCGGGAAAGAGGGCGGTGTCCAAAAATTGAGGAGCCTTTTTTGCGTGAGGCTCAGCATAGAAATCCCTGTTATGTTCGGTATATGAGGGGGGGGGCCCTAATCAGAGCATCACTTTTATATCTATATCCATCATTCCAGCAAACAGCCGCTGTCATGTGAAATTGTATATGTTCTTTTAGAATAAACTCGGGGGCCCCTATATAGAACTCAGATCTACTAGCATCATTCTGAATAGGGACCCCTTTTGAAGTGGGCCCCCTTCTGTGTCAGGCTCAGGGATGGCTACCACAAACGCCAGGTAGCCACTGATGCGACACGAAACTGGTAAACATACCTGGGAGATACTTCAGGTTGGGCTTGGTTTAGGGTTGAGGGAAAAAGGCCACAAGAGATAATGCATGCTGGGGTCTCAAGACTTTCTGAGTATACCACTATTAGTGGGTGGGGGCCAAACCCTGAGCGCTGTAAGGTTAGAACTCACGGACGTAAAAGGCTTCTATACCCTACATGCCCTCTGAGGCACCCCATGCTTCATAACCCTTATCTACCATGCCCCCCAAAGCAGTTGCCGTCCTAGGTCCTAAGCGTTTATCCCACCAGACCACTCTCCAAAAACACGTACACACACGCACACAATAGCATAGACATAGTCCACGAACCCCTAAGCCCAAGAAACATCAAACCCTATGGATTAGGTTGCCCTCCAGAAGAAATCGTGGCAGAATCAATCAGAACATACATATATATATATATACGTATGTTTGTGTTTCAATGACCGGTGGGCACTATTAGTGGGCGAGGCTTAACCCGGCCATAACCTCTGGATCCCTAAGCCCCAAACCCTGAATCCAACATTCCAGGACCCTAAAGCCTAAACCCTAGACCCAAGTTTGCAAACTATCCACCTGGCTTCCAGGCGTGGAGCAAGCCAAGGTTTTGCCTCAGGGGTGAGAGAAATCACAATCCAAACTTCGGGAATTCTGTTTGGGGCGGGGTCTAGAATAAGGATTATATAACTTTGTGGTCTATATTGGGACCCTCCAGTTTCAAGTTTCTGGAAACACCATTTCAACTTACGGATTTGCGGGGTCGGGTTTTGAGCTTTGAGCTTTGGGTTTCTGAAAATGAGGTGCTCATGCTTAGGAGTCCGATGCTCCAGTTCCGGGCTTGGGTCTAAGAAAACAGTGTTGAAGCAGAAGTGTTGAGTAGGATTTAGGCCTTCGGGTCGTAGGCGTAGCTTCAGTCTCTGAGACACTACCAGCCCTGTAGGACCTAGATGGGGTGATAATGGTGGGTATAATGATATAGGTAATAGGTTAGGGTTCTGCTACTTGGGATATTAGAGGTTAGGGCTGATTCTTTGACTTGAAGGCAACAGGCGGGGGTTTAGGCTGAGAGCTGTTTCTTCGGATAGGCAGCTCAGGCTTACGCAGTGCCAACGCAAAAAGCAAGCTATGATAGGAGCTAAAACCCCAATATACTATAGTAGCTTCCATTCTCTTTTCCATTATCCCCATATACTCCCCGAAACCCTAAACCCTAAACCCTATACCCCCTACATAACCCCAATATATACCCTGTTATAGCAGCTCTCTCTGGGCAGACCCAAGTTGCAGCTCGGCGTGAGATGGTGCCAGCCCTTCCATACGCAGGACATCGGAGATCTTAACCTCAACTGGGGTTTAGGGTTTTAGGGTTTTAGGGTTTAGGGTTTTAGGGTTTAGGGTTTAGGGTTTTAGGGTTTAGGGTTTGAGGTTTATGGTTTGAGGTTTAGGGTTTAGGACAACAGCATTAAAGTTGGTTCTGAACTCAAGGCTTGCAAAATAGACTCGCTACAACTTGAGGCCTTGAAGCGCTGTCCAAGGAACAGAAACCCCGTATGCTCTCCTTTCCGAGAAACCCCTAAGCGTTTGATGTCCAAACCCCATGCCCTAAACCCTAAACCCGAAACTCTAAACCCTAAACCCTAACTCCCTTTGGCAAAAGTAAGCAACGACATAGAGCGGGTAGAGCTCATTGTGCACGAATCCTGGGTTGCTTGCTTAGAGCTTTAGGATTAAGGGTTTAGGATTAGGGTTTAGGGTTTAGCTTCTCCTCACCTCCCCACAGGAAAATGGAGACTGCTAATTATGTAGTCCCTGGCTTAGGTTTAGGATGCTTCAGAAAGAGTGGGGGAGTGAAACAAAGCTAGCATTATAAACGCTTATAGAGACGGTATGCATGGGATCCACTCCTACAGTTCAGCTGCAGCAGCAGTATGCCAAGGGTAGGTGAACTGAACTAAGGGGTGGCTTAAATTCGTGTTCTTCCTACACATGCCTACACGCGTCCAAAAGCAAGGATGAGGGTCACATGGCTTTTTCTCAAAAAGGATCCCCGCGTGTGTCCCCAACCTGTAGAAATACTGTTGCACTTTCATGTTCAATGTCGATTGTACAAAATTTTCTTACTTTCAAAACCAACAACAACCCAACAGGAAAGTGGAATTGTAGCTTTGAGTAATGTCCCAGGAATGATCCAGCGTACAGGACCCTACAACGGTAGCCAGTGTCTTGAGACCCTAAACCCTGAGCCCCAAACCCTAAGCCCCGAAACCCTAAGCCCTTAACCCTTAGCCCCTAAACCCCCGAACCCTAAACCCTAAACCCTAAACCCTAAATCCTAACCCCCTAAATCCCGAACCTTTTGCCAGGCCAAGAGCCGAGGAAGAAGCAGATTATGACTTGCGCGCCGATTTGTGATATGATGGGCTTCCGAGTTTTAGGGGAACACCAGGGATCAGGGTTTAGGGTTTAGGGGTTTAGAGTTTAGGGTGTGGGGTTTAGGGGTTTAGGGGTTTAAGGGTTTAGGGTTTAGGGGTTAGGATGTGGCTTTGAAACATATAGGCTCGGACCCTTCTCTGAAAATTTCCATGTGCGAGCTTTTCAATCTCTAATCCCTACCCCTTAATCCGCTTGTGTATCCCCAAAGTGTGTCAAGGCTCCTGTTTGCAGAGAGACCCTCATATTATGCAAAATGCTACGGAGCTATACCAAACCCTAGGCCTGAACTCTAAATCATATACATTTGGTGGACCCCCACCTAGTTCTAGTGACTATAAGGGGATAATAAGGATTATAGTAGGGTCCTCTTATTTTCCGGACCACTATTACAGGGTGGGGGGCTCCCCTAAACCCCTAAACCCCAGACCTTCAACCTCTGAACCAATGTGCGTGCAGGTACATATCCGTTTTTCAAGATGCTCCAATGAAGGCACAGCGAAAGCCGCACGGAATACCCAAAAGGGTTATATTGGGGCCGTATTGGGATAATGGAAAATAGAATTGAAGCTGCTATTTAGGGCTTAGGGTGTAGGGCTTAGGGTTTAATAGGGTAGTTTTGAAATTGTTTCTGGATGTTTATTACCCTTACTCCCTATATAATCCTGATAGAGCCATGAAAGATTAATTTTCTCATAGGGCCCCCAAACCTACACTAGTTTTGGGCGGGTTCAGGGTACATACTTAGATGTCGTGAGGGCTGACCCCTATATAACCCCCTTATAATCCATGTAGTTTCCATTTCATTGCCCATTATCCCAATGTAACATAGACCCCAAACCCTAAATCCTAAAGCCTAAAGCGCCTTTTAAGCAACTGAATGCCTCTGCAATTCTCCCCCAGAGCACTGTTGAACCAGTCTGGTTTGTTTCGACCCTTGAAGGATGGCGCTGCAGCCGCCCCCGTGCAGTCAGAGTGGGATTCCATGACCCTGCAGGAGTTCGCTGCCGTGTTTCAGCGGCGGGGACTCAAACACCGGCGACGCATTGAAAACGTGTGGCGTGCACACCAGCATAATCTCAGGGCACCTGATGCATCACTGCATACCATCGATCTGAAAGCCTTTACCGACGATGAGCCGTTCGTGACGTGTGCTGTGTGTGGTGATGCACAACAGCGTGAGCATATATCTCGCCTCAAGAGCAAAACTTGCTCCAAGTCGCACCTGCCAGCATATAGGCAAAAATGGAGTTGCACTCTCAGGAGTTTGCACGAACAGTGAACAAGCTGCAACAGGCAGCACCGGACTGAAGCGCCCACACGAGGCACCTGCTGCCTGGATTGTGCAAACAATCTGTGCAGCAGTTGTGGATCGCCTGGTTTGTTTCGACCCCATGGACGGAGGAGACTTAGGGTTTAGCCTTAAGGGTATAATATAGGGTTCAGGGTATAGGGTTAAGGGTTTAGGGTTTAGGCTTAAGGGCCTAGGGTTAAGGTTTAGGGTTTAGGGTTGTAGCCTATACCTATACCGATACCCTACAACTAAACCCCCATATAGCCCATTCTAGTAGTTTCCATTTTCTTTTCCATTATCCCAGTATAACCCAATATTATACCCCTATGTAATCCCAACCCTAAACCCTAAACCCATTACACCCTACAACCCCTGGCCTCACAGGCCCTTCACCAGACCTGCAGCACTGACTTCTGCGTCATCGCAGAGGCTTCCATCCATGGGGGGTTAAGGTTTAGGGCTTCGGGTTTGGGGTTTAGAGTTTAGGGTGTAAGGTTCAGGGTTTAGAGTTTGGGGTCTAAGGTTTGGGATTTTAGGTTTAGGGTTTTAGGTTTAGGCTTTTAGGTTGAGGATCCAAGGGCTCAAGTCCCCGTACCACACCTACAGTATTGAGTATAAGACCTTTATGTAAAAGGGTCGACCAAAAGCGATTTCTGGCAGTATTGCAATGCTTGCTGTAATCACTTGCAGGTTTGTGATTGTTCCCTGGTGCTAGCTGTCAGATCAGTATCCATGCCTCCACCCAAACCTGAAGCCCAAAACCCTCCAGGCCCACGTGCTTGGTCTGGCGAGCACTGCCGGCTTCCCAAGGCAGGTACTGCAAGTTCGTGGGTGGAGCGACCTATCTTGGGTTTTGCACAAGTCGGGGTGCTTGTTTGGTGTTCGTCATGACGAGGATCGAAATTGTTTGAGGTGTATATTGGGGTCCCCCATTTAGGGAAACCACCATGTCCCGCTTTGATCAGGGTTTAGGGACTTTAGGGCTTAGAGTTGAGGGTGCCAGGATTAGGCGTCAAGGCTTAGAGTTAAGGGTTAAGGGTTAAGGGTTTAGGGATTAGGCTGTAGGGCTTAGGGTTGAGGGCTCAGGGCTTAAGGTGGAGGGTTGGGGGCATTCTAGGGTCTAGGGTAGTACAGGCTCTATCCGGATCTGGGGTTTAGGGTTTAGGCCCTAGACCCCAACCTCCGAACCGAAAATCCTACACTCGTAGACCTCATGTGCCGGTCCCAGACAGCCCTTTTGCTGGGTTTCAGAGCCCCATGCAACTGGAGCAAAGAAAGCCTAAAACCGTTTAGGGTGTAGGGTTTAGGGTGTCAAATGTTTAGGCCTTGAGCTTCCATTGTCCTGCAAACCCCCACATGAGCCCAGACAAATAATCACCGTGCCACACTGAAGCACTTCATAAATTGGAAAGCTGCCTGCCTGCCGGCCATGAGATTCAGAAAAGATATTGTATTTCAGCTATCGTATCGTCTGTATCTTGCAATGAACTTGTGTATATGTGAAAGCAACAGAAGGTTTTCCTTTTTGATGGGCATTCTTCTAGGGGTTTTGAAAGCCTACCAGCAGGTTGTTGCAGAAGGATGCCCGGTCGATGTATTCTGGCGTGCCTGCCCCAGTTCTAGAGGATCTAAGACACTCCCGCTTGCTTTTGGTGCCTCCAGCCACATGCCCTAATGGGGTGGAACCGAGAATATGGCCCCATCGAAGCTCGAACGGAGGGTATGCGCTCATCTGGGCATTTCTCAAAAGTAGGGCCTCCCTGTTATTTCCTCCATTTTTCATCCTAGAAAGCAGGTTTCAAGGGATTGCTGTTCATGAAATTTAGAAAGCTTACTGACCATGGATTTTGTAATACAGCCCCTTATGATTGCCACGTAAGTGAAGCTGAAGCTCCCTAACAGCGACCCAGAAATCTGGGAGGATCCAGAAAGTAGAGCGCCCAGTTTGGCATCCTATAATTGCTGCTACTGGGTGATTTATAGGAACCCTTGAGAGGATCTACTTTTAGATTGTCCCAGGGGTCTGGGAACCCATCATGATAAGCGTGCACTTGATTACTGGAAACTCTTCCTTCCCGCAGGTCCTGCGCCCTCGGATTTGTGTTTCAAACAGGTTCCTCAAGAACCCTGAACCCATAACCCTAACCCCCTACACACATAAGCCCCTAAACCCTAAGCCTTGAACTCTAAACTGGGATTTTTACGGTTTGTACTCCTAATTTTGGGAAACCACAATTTTTAAGTTGGAGGACTTTGTGTAAAACCCTTTGCCGAGGCCTTATTTCACAGAGGGAGGTGATTCTGGTTCCTGGAAGGGCTACAATGAGCACACAGATCCTCATGTAAGGCATAGTCTAAACTCCTAGTATCCCCTTACCTCAGTAACCCCCATAGTAATCCCCTACATCATGCCCTATATAACCTCTTTTAAGGAGTTTAAGACTACAGCTCATGTAAGGCAGGATGTCTTTTCATGGTCTCGCCAAAACGAAGTCCGATATATATACACCGAGAACTATTGCTAGCGGACCCAGGGTTTAGGGTTTAGGGTTTAGGGTTTAGGCGGACCCTGATATACTCGCAACACCAGCAACACAGCCTCTGCCTGCTAAAGGTACGCAGTAAACCTACGATGGATGCGGGAATCTTGCACAGCCCTCCGTGCTTGATACTGACATCGAGAACCCCAAATTGGATCCCAGTATATCTTACTCCTTCTTCTAGGGCGCCGCGAGAAAGAAAAAGGATCCCTGATTTCTGGAAACCCTCAACCCCATAAACCCCGATATAACCCCAGTATAGTGTTCGGGGTCTATATTGGGGTCCCCGTATTTTGGGAAACTAGCAAATCTACTGGATCTGAACGATTCTGTATTCCATTGGTAGGAGGCTTCGGAGTAGGCCGAAGGCCACGATTTTGACTTGGGTTTAGGGTTCAGGGTTTAGGGGTGCTAGTAGCATGGATGTTGATACTACTGTTCATGCAGGAAATCTTGCATCATGCGCGATGTACACATCAAGTAGTCATATTAGTACAGTAATACTGATAACAATAGTTTTAGAAACATCGGTAATGCTAATATAGTAATAATACAAAAACAGAATAACAATATAATGAACTTTTGAGTACTCAGGGCACGAGATCTTCTGCATGATCTAGGAGTAAGTACCCTTAAGTAGATAGAACATGGGGTAGATGGGGATCTTATTATAATATACCCAAGGCCATATTCTATCTACTTATCGGGACTAATTATCTTAAACCCTAAACCCTAAATAGTAGTTTCCATTCCCTTTCCCATTATCCCAATATAACCCTAAGATAACCCTAATACCCCTCTACTTAAGGGGGACTATAACTCGTAGGGATTTGGAAGCCCCAAGGATGAAATGCTGTAGGAGGGAAGCCTGGGCCGGGCTAAGCCCTGAACCCTAAACTTAGGCTAGAATGGTTTAGGGTTTAGGGTTTAGGGTAGACCCCACCCATTCATAGTGGTATATTTGGAAAATACAAGGATCTTAACGTAGTTTCCATTTTCTCAAGGTGATGTGGGGGCTGAACTAAACCCTAAACCTATTTGGGGTATTTGGGAGGTCCAGGTCAACCCTAAACACTTAAGGTTGGGTACTGCCCCCCCCCCTCAGGAAGAGTTGGATGATAATCATAGTGTTGTTCTATATAGCCCTTAATAGCCCTTAATAGGACCCCTGATATCGACTGTTACTGGGTGGGGGCAGTACCCAACCTGAGCCCAAAACCCTAAACCCCAAACCCTAAACCCAAAAACCTAAACCCCTAAACCTTAAACCCCAAACCCTAAGCCCAACCTAAACACTTGAGGCCATGCGCTTCGGCTACGCGGTGAGGCAGGCAGAAATTCGCTTCAAGGCCGCGGGGGATGCTAAAGTGTAGGGTTTCGGGGGTTAGAGATTCAGGGGTTAGAGATTTAAGGCTAAGGGACTTAGGGGGTATGGGAGTTTAGGATCTAGGGTTTAGGGGTTGGGGGTTTAAGGTTTTAGAGGTTGGGATTCAAGGTGGCTGTAGGGCTTAGGGCGTTGGGGTTCATGGGATTGGGTGACTTACTTGCTCAGTCCGCTGAACGTCTAAGCCAAGAAGGCCAGGGTTAGGCCGCGAAGGTTTTGAGCAAGAGAGGACCCGCCTCTTTTGCTGGGTGACGCTCTGCTCGAAAAAGGCGATGGGAGCCCTGCACCCTAAACCTCAAACTTTGAGAACAGACCCTGAGTCTTCCATCCTCAACTCAGGACCTGAAACCCTAGGCCACAAACAGTTACTCTAAACCCTAAACCTTGGGTACTGCCCCCCCCCCCAGTAACAGTTGGAGAATACGTATAATATGGTTACATATAGCCCTTCATAGGACCCCTAATATGGACTGTT
>CAJNIZ010013447.1:53896-64693 GCA_905231905.1 Symbiodinium pilosum
CCCTAAACCCTAGACCCTATACTTACTAAGTTCGCCCGACTCTCCAAGCAGGAGCTGGAGCACTTGTGGGCCAAGCCTGCTGTCGCAGGCCCCTCTTGCGCCATCATGGCACCCAAACATTCTTTACATGAGACAGGGGCTTAGGAGTTTAGGATTTAGGGTTCAGGGTTTAGGGTTGACGGTGTACGGTTTCGGATATTACCCCAATAATGGAGAATCACATGGACAAGAAAGTGGCTAATGAAATGGAAGCTGGGTAGAGGCGGGGACTTATGGGGATAACTCCCAAGATTCTCGTCCTAAGTTCCTTTTGCTCTTTTTGGAGTTTAGAATTTAGGATTTAAGGTTTAGTGTTTACCATGATAGTATAGGGTACTTCAAATAGGATTCAAAATATTATTGGTAGGAATTTAAGCCCTATCGTACCTTCCAAAGCAATGTGGAGCGCCATGAAATGCCTCCTTTCGAGAGGATAGGGGTTTTCATGTTGGGGTGCAGGTTGTGGGATTGCTGGTTGAGGAATCAGGGCGTAGGCAAATGTGGAGGCGTAGGGTTCACGCTTCAGCGTTGGCGGCTTCAGGTTTAGGATCTGGCGTCCAATTCATGAATGGTACGACATGAATTTGCATTGAGTGTTGTTCTAGTGGCAGAGAAGCAAAAGAGGGAAGCTCAGTACTTAGAAAATGACCAGTCTAGGTGATTTCGAAATGTTCTCATGATGGCAAACCCCAGGGCCTAGCGCAGGCTTGTCAGGGGCTGGTGCTGGGAAGGGTGAGGACCCCTGGGGCGGCACTAAGAGCCGCTGGCTCGACGAGCACCCCCCTTCTCCCCAGAGCGCTAGGGCGACAGTGCCGGAGCAGATGACAACGTTCAACTCCTTCATGGCAGGGCTGGTTTACAGTAGTGGTATCGCCATGGATCACCTTCAACTTCTTCATGGTGGAGTTTTTTATTGCTATGGTAAACAGCGGCACTTTTTTACCGCGGTGGCATCCCCACGGTTCGCGGTCAAGTTCTTCGTGGCGACGCTCTTTTTAACCGCGGTGGCACCCCCACGGTTCGCGGATGGGGCTCGTTCGTTCGTCTCGTCCGTTGTTGCTAATGTTGGTTGCTGTTGTGTGTGTTGATGGTTCGGACTGGCACCTTAAGCTTTCGGGCCGGAGGTGACGTCCTTTGTTAGGCCAGGCTACTGCCTCGGTCAATTCTCCACTCCACTCCACTCCACTCCACTCCGCTCATGATGGCAAAGCAACCTAACCTCCAGCAAGTCAACATGGAACCTGGAAAAGGTACACCTTCAAGACCGGTGTCTTTTAGGGACCATATCAGTTTTCATGTGGTAGTTTCCAAAATAAGGGATCCCACCACAGACGGCAAAAAACCACAGCTACCGAAGAGGGCCCCTACTCTTGGGAACCACCTAAACCCTGAACTCTAAACCCTAGAGAGTAGTTTCCGTTTTCTTTTCCATCATCACTTTTATATCCCGCATAAAGCTCGTTGGGGGTTTGTTTGGGAGAGGGTGGTTTGCCAGGCGAGAGGGGAACCTCAAGCAGAAGCTGTTCTTCCGAGGCTTTGGCCGGTTCTGTTTCTTTGCTGGCTGGAAGGGCTTACCGAACCTTAAATGCTGACTGATGCCTCTCATGCTGCAAGTATAGCCCCTAAACAGGGTTATTCAGGGGCCTCTGAGGGTAAAAACTAATCATATAAGGACCCCAGGGCAGAATTGATACAGGGGGTGGGAACTTGAAGTAGTTTGCGTTGACAAACATTAAGCATTCAGCAGTTTATCAAAACGGCCCCTGCAAATTCACCACCCCTTGTCATATCCATCCATCATATAGACATATTCATATCTGTATACACAGAATATATATATATATAGGTATATTCATCTCTGTGAGGTCCTACGGGTAACCTTCTTTTTGTAAATACCCAGTCTATTGCACGCAACCTGGTGACAGGACTTTTTCCAGAAGAGTGACTTCCTCGAGGACTTGCTAGGGGGGGGCCGGGAGTGGATCCTGATACCACCCCCATACATATCCCTAGTATAGTACCTAGGGTCACTACCCTAAACCCTAAACCGTAAACACTAAACCCTAAGCAACAGCAAGGTTGGGTCGTGCCTAGGCCTGTTCATTGTCGAGGCAGCTATTCTGGTGTTGCATTGTGAATTTTCAGAGTGTACCCTTCAGAGGTTAGGGTTTAGGGTTTAGCCTTAAGGACAATCCCTAAAATTCCTCGCCAATCACAGCATATTTCCAGGGGCCTCCAGAGCTCTCTGTTTTGAGAAAGCCCTTCATACAGTGAGCATTCACTAGTAGGGAGGTCCCTTTGTACCCTTCTCATGTCTGATTAGAAGCGGCATATATGGGTATAGTGCAGAATCAGATGGAAAATGAAACTGGAACTGGGTCTATTTAGGGGGTTATGGAGGATGTGGGTTTCCCAATCCACAAATAAGGACCCCATGAGGACCCCATGGTTACCTACAACTTCCACAGGGTCCTAGTTTTTGGGGTTGGGTTACTTAGATCCCCTTCCTGTTTAAGAGAACCAACAAGTTCTTTAGCGGAGGATGATATGACGATGTCCGGCAACGGCCTCGGCGATTTCCTTGCGTTGAATGAGTCTAGAAACTCGAGACCCTAAACCCTAAACCCTAAACCCTAGTTTGGTTTTTCCAACCCCAAGAGCTACAGCAAAACCTGCTGAGTAGATTAAGATTTTATGACCATAATAGGGATATAAGCCCAAGAATCCAAGAGCACTTACCCTCCTAGGGCTCCCTTTAGAGTGCTCTTTGATTCTGTTTACCCTAGCGAACCTACTCCGTAGATGGAGGACATTTTGAACCACTCTTCATAACCTGCACTGTAGGAAATATGACATACAGTCATACAAGAGATCCTGGCTGCCACAAGATTTGATATCCTTATTGTCAGTCTCATGTTTATTTTCAAGCTTATGTGAACTACCTTTACAGTATCTAGTATATACTATGTTTTGCCAATCTTATGTGAACTAGGAGAATTATTTTAGTATATCATGCTTATTATCATTACTATGATAGCTGTTATTAGTATTAGTATTCGTACTTGTATATTCTTATTATCACCCTAAACCCTAAACCCTAAAACGAGTACCAAATCTGACCAGGGGGGGCGGTGCCCTCCTCAGGTGATGCGGAGGCGGCACATCAAAGCCTACAAGAGGCCAATTTGGGTTTTGAATTTAGGGTTCAGGGTGTAGGGTTTTGAGTTTAGATTTGCGGTTTAGATTTTAGGCACGGAAGAAATCTGCAAGAGGCCAACCTCACATCTGGGTTTGTTTTGCTCGGGTTTGGGGATCTTTTCTTGTCGTTATGTTTCTGATGGAATGCCGGTGTGGAATACATTTGCTTTGCAAACTTCATGTAGGATATATGTAAGATTTTGGGATCTACATACGTGTTTTTCTGAATGTGGTGTGGGTTATAGTTCTAGCTATGAAAGGAAAGATGCTGGGTGCCTTAAGCTGGAGTATTCCCATACAACATGTTCTCAATAAGCCATTGTTTTGCTTATTCTTGTCAGCACGGGGCGTGTGAACCCCAGCTGGATTTAAGGTCACCCAGCTTTACATATCCCACCTCTATATGTACCGATATACCTTAGGAGGACCCCCCCCCCCGTGAGATAGTGGCAAAATAGGAATATACTGGGACCCGAATAGAACCCTTGTTCTTCTAATAGTCACTATTACTGGGTGGGGGTCCACCTAGGATGGGCCCTTGATTTCAATGTGCAGTATTAGTACACCTTGCTAAGGGTGCCTCCACATCAGACCCGAAACTCTGTGTGTCCTTCTTTACCCCTATACCCACATCTATAGATATTATACGTACACATAGATGTTTATGTATATCTATATATATGTGTGTATATATATATATCGTGCCTGTATGCATATATATATATATACATACATATGTATATATACATACATACCGGCAGGTCTTCCGCCGGTTGAAGCGAATTGGAGAGACCAAGCCTGCCCTTGCAACGTCAGCCCAGGATTTGTCTTTCAAATTAGGGTTTAGGGTCGTTTTCTCGTTTCTTCTCACTTCCCTCATTTCATTGGTACAACCTGGGGTAAGGGTGTAAGGCACTGTTGCTTTTTGGAACTTCTTCTGCTCTCTTGCCTTATCCTTATTCTGTAATCTGTGTTGCTCGGACCCTTTTGGGTTGCGGAGGTTCTGCACTCAGGCGTTGTCATTACCAGCTCAGCATTTTTGGATCCCCGAATGCGGGCAGGTTTGCCCCGTTCTTTCATTCTCCTGTATCGCACTGAATTCAGATTAGACCTGTCCACTGTATTCGGGGTGTCATTGATACTTTTCGTGCTAGTGTTGTCGGCTGACGGCTGAAAGGAATGCGAAGGTTTGCTATCATACTTGGAAAACCTGTGAAAAAGACTCCTGGAAGTGCTTGGTAGAAGTGATCTCCATGGGTTACACTCGAAGCAATCTGGCGCCAAGGATGGGTCCTGAAACACGGTGTGGGGTTCAGGGTTTACTTAGGGGACTCTGACCTAACAGCCTTGTTGCGGGATCCCCATAATAAGGACTAAAGTACTTTTCGGTCTATATTGGGTTCCCACTATCCATGAACATTATCACATCCTACTGGAAGTTATGCTTCCGACCCAGACGTGATACGAAACTAACACCGATTCCAGACGAAGCAACATCAACACTCGTGTATGCCGACACGGATTTTGAGGCTAGGACCCCTTGCCCTTCACAGTCAAAAGCCCTAAGCTCTACGTAAGGCCTAAGCCCTAAGATGTAGATACTGAACCCTAAGCCCTCAGTCCTAAACCCTGAAACTTAAAACCTCATAACCTGGATCCTGAAGCCTAAATCCAAAACCCAAAGCTCCGAAGCACAAACCCTTAATCCGAATGCCTAAGCACTCCTTGCTGCTGCAGCCATCCATGTTGGCCCTAAACCCTACAGGCCTAAACCCTTTAACAGGTACCTGGGCTGGCTTGGCAAATTCGATCCAGACGAGCCTGGACTGCAAAATCCATAATGCTTAATATGTGAGCTAGAGTCTAAACTCCTCTAAAGGGGGTTAAAATACAGGGGACTCTCTCATACGGCTTATCAAGGGGATACTCGGAGTTTAGACTATGGCCCATATGAGCTTAAGAGTCTAACAATGTCTTTGTATGGTTTTGGGATTGGCGTTCAGGGTTTAGGCGTTACGGTGTAGGGTAGGGTTTAGGGATCGAGGTTCAGGGATGCAGGGATGCGGGTTCAGGGAGTACGGTTTAGCAACTGGCTTTACACCCTAGACCCCAAATCCTAACCCCTAAGAAAAATCCCTAAACCGCGTGGGTGGGGTGGCTACTTGTTGATGGATCACATGGTTTCCCTAAACCCTAAACCCTAAGCCCTAAACCTTCACTTACTTTCGGCGGTGCCCCAGCAACCCTAGGCCTTACTGCGAGGCTCAGGGGAACTGCTTAGGGTTTGGGGTTTAGGGTTCAGGGTTTAGGGTTTAGAGGTTAGGTTTTGGGTTTAGGGTTTAGAGATTAGGTTTTGGGTTTAGGGTTCAGGGTTTGGAGATTAGGGACTTCCTAAGTAGACCTGTAAGCCCTGTTAGCCATGTAGCCCTTCGTTGTTATCTGCATTCTTAACCTGCTCAGTAAGTCCCCGCAACCCTAAATCCTAAGCCCCAAAACATAATTGAGGTAGTAGTTTCCCTTCTCTGTTCAAGTTCCCTTGACACCCTAAGCCCTGAACCCTAAAAGCTCGAAGTAGTCATTACAATTGTGCCTAAACCCTAAACCCTAAACCCCAAACCCCAAACCCTAAACCCTAAACCCTAAACCCTAAACCCCAAACCCAGAGGCTTTGTCTATGTTGTCGAGCCCAACACCTGCCATTGCCATCGCAATGAAATCCCAGGTGCGTCGCGAGATGACAGTTGCTCACAATGTCTCCTTCATCTTGTAATACTAGGTACCCCAGTAGTAGCCTTTTGCCCTTTTCGTTGGGGGGTCTCCTTATCAAAATTGAATAGTAGGAAAAGGGTACTTTAATGACTTCTGGGTTACTGGGGAACCTAGAATAGGGATCTCATTTTTGCCGAGGTATCTGATGAGGACCTTTATGTTTCGAATTTTCCGAAGACCGCATTTGAAATGTTTAAACTGTGGATAACATCAGGAGAGCGCACGCTTCCAGACCAGACTTGGCTGTGTGCCGTATCGCTGCTATGTTCTAGTTCGCGCCCTGCAGGCATGTACATGTTTCTAAACTTTGCAGTGCTCCATTATGTATCTTCACATGATGTCGTGTGCCGCATTTCAGCGCACACATATGTATATTGCACATTCATGTTTAAGATGTCACGTGTGCCAGGGGTATTCTGGTCTGCAAGACATATGCATGCCCTCACGCAGAGACGCCTCTACATGATATAGGTATAGGTTTTTATACATGCATATTTTAGCATGCACACACATACATCTCCCTCGTTCTCCAATGTAGACATAGATGTCGGCATCCGTAGTTGTAGACATAGGTGTAGGTTCAGTTTGCATACAGATAACATATCTGCAGATCCAGGTCTTGCACGGAACTCGAGCCTAAACCCTGAACCATGTGCAACTCTTTGCCGTGTTGCTGCTAAGGAACTTAAATCAAGTTATTCAAGGAAAACCTTTTATTTACTGTATACCCATTTTATGGTAGCTTAATTTAAGTTCCTTAACAGCAACCCTGATTACGAAAACCTGAACCCCCTAAACCCCCTAAACCCTAACCCCTAAACCCGAACCTAGACCTGATTGCCATGGCAGCCATGGTAGCTTCATTCAAGTTCGCTGTGGATGCACTGTGTCATGGCAGGTGGATGCCGTTTGGGGTCCCTTACGGAAGGCTGCTTGCTCCGTGGGGGTTTAGTTTAGGGTTTAGGGTTTAGGGGTTAGGGTTGAGTCTGCAATTGGGAGTTTCTCAAACATGCTTTTGGTTTATGGATTAGGGTAACCTTTTCTAGGGACTCTCCGTAATCCATTCTGTCCCAAGAGTACAAACTAGCAACCCCGATCCTCTATGCGGGTGTTATTGTCCCTTGGGTGTCAAGTTTGGAAAGGTCTTTAGGGGATATTGAGGGCACTATTCCTGAGAAACTTTCAGGTTTTGATTGCACCCTAAACCCTGAGTCCTAAGCCGAAGGCTTATGCTGAGAGCAGGGAAATGACCAAGCCCGTCGCCGGGATATGTAGGTCAACAGGGTGCTTAAACCTGAAACCCTGAACCCTAAGCCCTACACCCTACACTCCAACTCTTTGCAGTTGGAGAAAGGTCCCATAAACAAAAACGACACAAACTCTACACAATTAAGAAGCCCATGCCAAGCAGATCTGCCAGGGGGCTGAGGAAGCTACCGTTACCACGACTCCCTCAGACATGCTGGAGGCAGAGCTGTCCTAGGGTTCGGGGACTAGGGATTAGGGTTTAGGGTTCTAGGGTTTAAGGTTTAGGGTATTAGGGTTTAGGGTATTAGGGTATAGGGTTTTGGGTTTTAGGGTTTGAGGTTTTAAGGTTTAGGGTTTTAGGGTTTCGGGTTCGAAGATTTGCTGTAGGGGCCAATCTTTACGGGTGCTTAGTTCGCACTTGCACGCTTGTCTTATTGGTGGTCTAGTTGGAAATATGTGTTAAGGGTGTAGGGTTAGTAGGGAATAAGGGAATAGAATCCAACTCCCATCCCTATATGACGAATTTCCTTAATCCCCCATGACCCCAAGTAAGTATCTGGATAACAGGGCTTCGGGGTACGTAGTTTTATGCTTTTAAAGGTCATAAAGTAAACCCTACGAGCTATTCAATTCAGGCTTCTACAGTACCTGCCGCTTGCTAGGGGACAAGGGAATGGATGCACGGTAACCCTAAACCCCTTTATCCCTCATGGACAGGTTCATTTCCCCGCATCGTCCTGAGCATCAGTCTGCGAACACATGGCTTCTAAGATTCTTCCATTGGAAGACGCCTACGATCTGTGTTTCTTCTTCTTCCGTGTCTTTTAACTGCTAGTACTAGTAGCAGCTTTGTTATCCCAGTTGTCACTTTTCCCCTTTTTTTGTTCGTTTGCCTCTTATCCTTGCACGTCATGTTATCACTTTGGTTGTCGGTACCTTTACCAGTACCTAACAAGCAGATCCCGGCGATTCGGCGAGCCTGGAGTTTCTCCAAAGCACTGGTATAGAATCCTTAGTACTTAGGGGCACCAAAAATCCTGATGCATCCCCAGCGTCCCTAAGCGCAAGACCATCTCCGTCGGCTGACTATACTTCCTCGTGCTGGAACCCTAGGTCATTAACCCTAAACCCTCAACCCCTAAACCCTTAACCCTTAACCCCTAAACCCTTAACCCCTAAACCCTAAACCCTTAACCCCTAAACCCTTACCCCTTAACCGCTGTTTTGTAAGACAAACATCTCCCGTAGGCCATCATCCTCGGTGCTTGGCTGCGCGATTGCGATGCCGACGTGCGAGATGCGCGGTTGAGGTCAGGGTGCCATCCATGAATGTTTCGGAAAGTGTCTAGGTTTTAGGGTCTAAGGTTTAGGGTCTAGGGTTTAGGTCCAGGGTCTGGGGTGTAGCCATTCACGAATGTTTGGAAGATTGTAGGGTTTAAGGTTATGGTGGCAGGAGTGCTGCCTCACAACTAGCTTTAATGCCCTTTTTACCCACAAACTGATACCACCACAGTTTTGAAAAGTTCTGAGGGCCCCCGTGTTGGGATGAAAGGAAGAAACGCAAAAGTAGTAACATTTGCGAGAACACGGACTTGGGTCATACCGTTGAGGGTGGAATGGAGCAAATGATAAAGAAGAAGGACACCGAGCCACTACTGGTGACCACATTTTTTCTAATATCCACTCTTGGCGGGTGGGAGGTGCACCTAAGATACAGCTGCATTGTGGTAGCTTTCAGTACAAGTCATACGCGGCTTGGTAATAAGTGGTGTGGCTTTAGTACCACTAGCCTATACCCTATAAGACCCAAACCCTGAACCCAAAACTCTCATCTTTGCGGGGCGCGCCCTGAAATCCTGGCTGGAGCCTAAACCTTGCAGATATCCCAGCTCCTGACACAAAGCAAATTTTTGGTGGATACTAAAAATCCTGCATGACCCTCAGTACCTTACACCTGGGGAATTTTGGTATTTTAGCATACTGAGGTCATGCAGGATTGTAGTATCAAACATAACATGAAGTAATCCAATGCATCGCATTTCTTGAGGGTACAGCGCCGAGCATTGGAAGGTGGGCAGCTAAAAAGGCCGTTAGACCCAAAAACTGCAACTTTTAGCAGGTCCGATCCCTTTGAAAGCTTTTAGGGCTTAGGGTTGAGGGCTTAGGCTTGAGGGTTTAGGGTTACCCAGGCTATTTCTGAGAAGTATTTTTCCTCTACAGCCCAAAAGACTGCCCTCAGCCTGCATCCCTAAACCTAATGCGTCCCTTCGGTCCTTACTACATGCACCCATATATAAGTCTCACAACAACCTTGAAGACAAAGATGCTATGTGACTCTTCCAAAGCTCCCATTTTTTTTTAAAATCGCCCTCGAAAATGAGCACCCCAGATTTTCCATTTCATTTTCCCCTGTCTTTTCCATTTGACTTTCCTTTTGTTTGGGATCATACCTCTACATAACCCCAAACCCTCAACCCTAGACCCTCAAACCTAAACCCTGAACCCTCAACCCTAAATCCTAAACCCGAAAACCTAAACCCTACACCCTATACATGCACCACTTTTCTACCGATTCTTGGCCAGGTTGCAGGCCGGAGAGCAAGGCTGGATGCACCCAGAAGTGGGTGGGTTTAGGGTTCAGGGTTTAGAGTTTGGGGATCAGGGATCGGGTTTAGGGATTCGGGTTTAGGGATTAGGGTTAAGGGTTCAGGGTTTAGTGTTCAGGGTTTAGGATTCGGGTTTAGGGATTCGGGCTTAGGGGTTAGGGTTAAGGGATTCGGGTTTAGGGACTAGGGTTTAGGGATTCGGGTTTCGGATTTAGGGATTAGGGTTTACGTTAGGTCAATCCCCCCTATAGTAATGGCTCCTTAATATGGAGTTACCAGGGCCTGAATATACCTACAAGAGTCCCTTGTGGTACCCTTACGGATTCGGGTTCAGGGTTCAGGAATTAGGGTTTAGGGGTTAGGGATAGAGGGCGTGTTGCGCTGGGGCCTGGGTTTTTGCATAGAGGTTATTTTGGGGGGTAAGGATAAGTGTGATGCTAAAGCATCATTATGAGGGTTGGACTTGGTATTGGTTATCTTGATCAACCCATGCTCTGGTCCAATTCGCATGGCTTATGGCAAGCCCTGGAAAACACCGTAAATACCGTCAAATCTGCTGCCTGGGAATACACGCATAGTTCGAAGCAGAAAGTTCTTAATTGTAGTCCTAGGTCTCCTAGGCATCATGATTTTTACGCCTGATTTTCAATTTTTCAATCAAGTAGAGAGGAAACTTATACAAGACTCTGGGCATCCTCGAATTGTGCTGTAAGTAATTGGCATGAAGGAAACGAATTTTAGTAAAGAGCTTATATCACCAAGTATATATCTTAACTATGCCACAAAGGCAACGTTTTTGTTTAGTGAAGAATGCAAGGATTTATGCTGCTTC
The DNA here is from genome assembly GCA_905231905.1 of Symbiodinium pilosum. Lineage (NCBI taxonomy): Eukaryota > Dinophyceae > Suessiales > Symbiodiniaceae > Symbiodinium > Symbiodinium pilosum. The sequence continues at coordinate 64,589 of CAJNIZ010013447.1, forward strand.
TTATTGAGACAGTGGGGCTTCTCATTCTCATCAGGAAGTCGACAAGCCCTTTTTATCTCGCTGAGGGTAAAAGCATTTTCTGGCCAGCACGAGCACTTGCTACGA
>CAJNIZ010013447.1:70419-88772 GCA_905231905.1 Symbiodinium pilosum
AAAATGGAAACTACAGGGATTTGGGTTAAGGGTTCCAAGATCCTGTTTGGGTTTAAGGGGTTTAGGGGTTTAGGGTTTGGGGTTTAGGGTTTAGGGTTTAGGGTTTTAGGATTTTAGGGTTTTGGATTTGAGGCTTCAGGGTTTAAAGTTTAGGGTTTAAGGTCTAGGATTTTAGAGTTTGGGGTCTTAGGGTTCAGGGTTTTGGGTTTTTAGGCTTAAGGTTTAGGTTCTAGGGTTCAAGGTTAAGGGTTTCGGGTTTAAGGTTAAGGCAAGGGAAAGGGTTTAAGGTTAAGGTAAGGTTCTGGGTTTAACGTTTAGGGATTAAGGGTTAGGGTTTCAGGTTTAGGGTTTTGGGTAGGTCCTTTGTTGGGGTTCATCTGGGCAAGAGCTTAGATTTGTCCACGACGGATCTATTGGGGATGCAGTTTGGAAAGGAAGGGTGGTGTTCACCCGATGGCCTCCACGTAGGACCGCATGATTCTCCTGTCTTTGATTTATCCTATCTTTGCTACATGGTCCTGTGGTGAATGGACGACATCTTGCACCACCTCGTCGGTATGTTCCACCTCCAATAAATAGGAATGAATGCACCCAAGTGTAGCCGTAGCAGCAGCATTAGCAGAATAACCCTGGCAACGTATGAAATCATCATCACGATAGCCAGTACCTGGGTGTCATAATGGCGCTTTCCCAAAATCGTTGTCCTCCTTTTCATCAAAATCATGCCTCCAACACCCTAAACACTAAGACAACTTGCTGTGGGTTACTAGGGAATAAGGGAATATGTCATATAGGGATCATATAGGGACTATATTCGCACGAACAATCAACAAGAAAAAGCTACCCCCAAAAAACACATCAGAAGAGGAACGCCCTGAGCAGGAGTGGGTTCTTTGCGATAGAGTTGAGGCCTTTGCGGTGCCATGGCAGCAGCGAATGCCGCTCTGGGGCTATTCCATATGTGTTGGTGGACTTTTTTCCGTGTGTATGTGTATATATATATATACATATGTACATGCATGTGTGTGTATACTTCTACCCATACATGCATCTATGCTTCTAGAAAAATCTCTCTCTCTCTCTCTCTCTCTCTCTCTATATATGTATGTATGTATGTACTTACAGATAGATAATAGATAAGCATCTGCTGTTTGGAGTTTGGGGCTTAGGGTCTGGGGCTCAAGGCAGGACAAGCCCCTGCTCACCTGTACGTGAAGCTTCGTGGGCATATATATATATATACAGATATAGATATAGATATAAGCGAGTTGCAATTCGGAAGCCCTAAACCCTAAACGACCTCAGATTATACCTCAGACTTCAGTCTCAGGCAGGGAGGTAGGAAGGTAAACTAAGGATCATGTAGGATTTTGTCCTGGAGGTTCTTTAACAAACACGGGGATTCCTCTCTGGATTCCCTAGAATCCTTAACCCCTAAACCTTCAAAAGCCCGAAACCCCAAATCGGTTTAGGGAGATGTCTGGGCTCGTTTAGGGTTTCTCAAGGTATGCGTCTGTTTCTGTGGCCTGGGTGGTAGGGATGAGTTGGGCAGCGTGCAGGGCCACGCGGTTCACTTCACTTACTGGAGGTTAGTAGGGAATAAGGGAATGCTTTGTATAGCGATTATATAGGGACCATATTCCCTGACTGCCTCCTAACCCCCCTGAACCACCCTAAGCCCTATACGGCTTTCCCTTGTTCCCTACAAAACCCCAGTAAGTTCTTGCTTGTCAATCCGTGAAACTAGCTTCTGTCCCCTCGATAGTTCCTTAGTAGGCAAGGTTCTAACCGCCTCCGCATGTAGGCCCTATAACAATCCCGAAAAAAAAAACCCTTATATAATCCCTTATATAATCCCTTAACCCTAAACCCTATATAACTCCTCTTTAGGGAGTCTAGACTATAGCTCAAATGTGCATCGAGGCAGAGATGGCAGAAAACTTGCAACGACACATCCAAAACCGGAAGGCGTGCCTGCTGCTGTGAAATCAGAGGGTGTTTAAGGTTTTAGAGTGTTAGGGTTTTAAGGTTTTAGGGTTTAGGGTTTTGGGTTCAGGAAGGTGTGGTAAAGGAAGATGGGAGGGTTTTAGGGTTTAGGGTTTAGGTGGGGTTTATGAAAGGACGCCCGACATAATGGCGTCTACAGAAAGGATCCTTTAGCCCACCTACCTTCACCCCACCTTTGAGCCTGCTGCTGTGAAAACAGGAATCTGAAGAGTTCCTCGACTAGTTAGCATTGTTGTAAACTAAGGACGTGTGCCTTTGATTGCCATTGCTTGTCCTTGACAGGACAGTTCGGTGGAGGATGCGAAAGAATGCTGCGTTCAGGCCACCTTCTTCGGAGCCGCCCACATGGGGGTTTCCAGAGATTTGGGGTCCCTTGATCTGGGCCCTGAGGGTACCAACGAGGATTATGTATAGTCTTTCGGGGTAGACAAGGGCGCCCAATTTCTGGAAATGCCTATGGCCTATGCAACCATCCTTAAATAGTCCCTCGGAACATGCAGGAGGCATCCGTGTAGCATTCTTTTCTGAGTTTAGGATTTCTAGGGTTCAGGGCTTACTAGCTGCACCATCAACGAGATGGGTTAAAGTCGCCCTACGCAGTCCGCGAATTTCATCTCCTAGGTGGTGGTTTCCAACCCTAGACCCTAAACTCCCGCATTCCAATGTACTGATCCTGTATGAGTTCCCCCACGCCTGACATCATCTCTCCCGACCGCCCCTCCAAGTACTTCCGCAGGGCCCAGAGAAAGTCAGCATCAACTCGGACGTTGACATGAAGCAGGTGCAGTTCTTCAGAATATATGGCCCTAAGCTCTGAACCCCGAACCGCCAAAACCAGGGACTCTTCATGTACGTCCCAGTGTATAGAAGCTTTCAGAAAAAGACGTTCTAAACGAAACTCCCAGATGCTCAGCATGCAGTAAATCTATCTTGTAGCTTGTGACGCAGTGTGTCAATCATGTTCGTCGTCTATATAGAGATGGATAGATAACTGGATATAGCTACATGTACATATATATATATACACATACATATAGCTATATTTCTGTATATGTCCCTTATATCTCAATAGGTTGATTTTGAGAGGTGGTGTCAGCATTGCTGAAGAGGCAACGATGAGATTTGCGGAGATGCAATTCGAAGCAGAGCAGCGCATGGCCCTTGCCTCTCTTTTCAAGATGTGAGCTAGAGTCTAACCTCCTTAAGGGGGGGGGGGTATCTAGGGGACTATATAGGGCAGTGTTATGGGGCTGATTAAGGGGGATACTAGGAGTTTAGAGCATAGCTCACGTGGAGATTTTTTGAATGCTGGGTGACTCGTTTTGGAGGTTCTTAGTCCTACGCTACAGGCTATCACTCCTAGACTACAAGCCAGTCATATTTTTTTGGTCCCAATATGTGAGACACCCTAGACAGATCCTCTTTGTGTCCATGATCAGTTTGGCCTGCTTACCCTAAACCCTAAACCAAAGGGAGCCCCTCAATTTTTTCCCCTGAATCTTGTTGGGGAGTCTTATAACCTTTACAGTCTTCAACATTTCCAAGTAGCCCGATATACGCTCACCAAAAAGCAAAATGAAAACCCTACTTATATGCCCAAATCCCCATAAACCGCAATATACTTTCAGCTTCCATTTCATTTTTCATGTTCTTTACCATTTGCTTCCCTAGCATTGAGGTAGCATTTGTCCAAATATCCCCACCCTAAACCTGACAATCTAAGCCCGAAACTTTAGCCCTGAACCGCAAAGCTTCACTTGAGCTAGAATCTAAGCTCCTTGAAGTGGGGCTATATAGGGGACTACTGTAGGGGTGCCTAAGGGGGGATACCCTAGACCCTAAAGCCTAAACCCTAGACCCTAAACCCTAAACCCTGAACCCCAAAACTGCTTGGAGTTCAGACAATGGCTCACTTGGCCCTAAACCCTAAACCCTTGGCTCATCAATGAGGACGCGGACGAAGATGACAACTCAGGGGATGAAGCCAGGGACTTGGGCTCAATGTAGGAATTGGGGCTAAGGAGTTTAGGCAATCATGGAAGTAGGGTTTCGGGCTTAGGGCTCAGGGTTTAGGGATTAGGGTTTAGGGTTTAGGGATTAGGGTTTAGGGATCAGGGTTTAGGGTTAGGGTGTAGGGTATGGGTGCTAGAGCTCAGAGTTCAGGGTTTCGGTTCCTTTGCAATGTCAGACGGGTCATAGACCCGTGGTTACGCAGGTAGGCATCTCTTCAATAGGACTTCTGCTGTGTGGTAATTCTTCAACATGATGGCCTCTTTTGATTCCTAGTATATTTCGGCCCCTAGGCTAGTCAAAAGGGACCTATGGGATATAGAGGATCCTCATCCTGGTATGTCGGGAACATATTTGGTTATAGGGATAAGAGTCATGGATGTCTGTTCTGTACTGCCTGGGGCCTGCTGAGAAATTATGGGAGGTTCTGAGTCTACATGATTTTAATTCAACCCTAAACCCTCAACCCTAAACTCTAAACCCTGAACCCCATCTTCATGGAATCGCTAGCATCAGCAGGGATCTCCGGCAATTTTCAGGGACTAAATTGAGAAACTCCCCACCCCTCAACCCTACACCTCAAAACCCTCAACCCTTAAACCCCTAAACCTTGGGTACTGCCCCCACTCATTAACAGTTGGATAATATTCAACATGTAAGTGTATATATATATATACGTATAACCCTGAATATGACCGCTTTTATAGACTGTTTATGGGTGGGAGCAGGACCCAACCTAAACCCATTTTGCGTTTAGGGTAGCATCCCTACAACCCCTTGAACGAGGTAGGCGGTTGCGAAATCAGTATTTTCAGGACCCTTCAGCCGAGACAAAGCTTCAAATGAAGCGATCCGATGCGAAGGGCACCAAGGACGGTACAAACTGGGACTGTAGGCGAATTACAGGGGTGTATAGGAGAATACAGCGACACACAAGGATGTGAAGGGATATTTAGTTATATGTGGATGTATAATATGAGGTTGAGGGTTTCCAGAAAACAGGTGTCCACTTTTAGGTTTCCATAATACGGGTCATCGTATTTTTGCGGTATAAAGGCGGGAGCAATTGTTTTTGGAAATATCCAAAGGGATGGTATGAGCTGTAGTAGCAAGGATGAATCAATCAGCAATTTGTTGAATATCATGCTGGAATTTTGTTTTCTGGAACACAGTTAAGGAACAGTAGTTGGATTTCAAGTAGGATCCCGATGAGGAACAAGAAATTCCTAGACTGCAGGAAGATAATCGCGCGGCCAAGAAGACTCGCGTCCTGACCTGAGCAAGACATCACGTGGACGCCTGTAAAATGTAGGGTTTAGGGTTTAGGGGTCTGCAATGTTATCCCCTTGTCACCAGTACATAAATGTAATAGACTAACCCCAAAATAATGTCCTCTGTATTCAGACCCCGACTAACTACTTGGTCTAGGCCGAGCAAGTATGGTGCGCGGGTCCGCCGGTCCTCTGATATTCAGCCATGTCTTTGTTTCTGTCTGGCCTAGTTTCTTTTTGAGAACGAGAGCGAGTCGCACTACCAAAGAGTGCAAATACATGCTGAGTCTACACACCCTGCATGGTACTGTTGATACTAGATTACTAGAAGCCCTGCGGGACCCTCGTATACTAGAATATCCCAACACCTAGCCCCCCCAAAACCCTGAACACTAAATCCCTCAACCCCTAAAACCTAAACCTTGAATCCTGAACCCTGAACCCCTAAATCCCTCCATTTTTTCCATTACCCCTATATACCCCTATAGAACCCCTATATTCTACCCTATTTAACCCCTGACTAGTGCGGCTTGGGCACAGCAGGCCGAGCGAAAGGCTGCTTGGCGAGCTGCGCAGAAAGCTTTGGAAGCCGAGGGCTAAGTTGTTTAGGGTATTGGGTTTAGGGTTTAGAGTGTTGGGTTTAGGGTTTGGGTTTAGGGTTTTGGGTTTAGGGTTTTAGGTTTAGGGTTGAAGATTTAGGGTAGGAGTCTTACCCCCAATCCTGCAGAAACAAATTAGAAACGAACATAGAACATGGAGTGAAGCCTGGATTAGGTAGCGGTACTTTTTGCTTATGGACTCAGGATTTCGGGGCTAGCGAATATGGTTGTGGATGAAGGGTTTGGGATGTAGGGTTTGGGGATTCGGATTTTCGGGTTTAGGATTTTCTGTTTAGGGTTTAGGATTTGGGATCTTGGCTTTAGTATTTAGTGTTTAGGACTTAGGGTCTAGGATCTACGTTTAGGGCTTAGGAAGGGGTTTGATGGCGCAAGCTGGAAATTCACCGCTTGGTGAAAGTCCGGGTTCAGCGGCACTCGTATGCTGCCAGGGCGTCTAGGGTTACCTGCATTGTTTCACGGGTTTCCTTACACACCCCTCTACACTACCCCCCGAGGTTCCCCTTCAGTTAGCCTTAGGTAGCGGAACCCATGGTTGTTTTTTGCTGAAGTAGGAGTAGTGATGGTTACCACGTTAACAGTAGCTACTATACAAGAAAGCGTGACCATTTTCAACGAGAACAGCGGCAACTAAGACAATGGCAGCTACTATCAGAAAGCAATGGGCAATTGAAAGTCTATTTGGCCCATACCGTGACCTCCCCCATAAGCTTTTAAACCCTACACCCCAAACCTCAACCCTAAACCCTAGACCCCAAACCCTAAACCTAAAACCCTAGACCCCAAACCCTAAACTTTAAACCCTAGACCCCAAACCCTAAACGTTGTCGCGAGAGCCCCCTATATTTGGACTTCTGAGCACTCCGAGACCCTAAGCCCTAAACCTAGGGCTCGAGGGTTCTAGGGTTTTGGGGTTTAGGGTTTAGGGGTTTAGGATTTAGATGTTTAGGGTTTAGGGGTCTAAACCTAGGGGTTTAGGGGTTTAGGGTTCAGGGGTTTAGGGGTTTAGGAACATTCCAGGAGCAACCCAAACAGAGGTTCAAAGTCCATTCACATACAGTTGTACTCAGAGAAGTAGAGGCAGATTCAGGGTTACATGGGTCTAGGGTTTTGGGTCTGGTTAGCCTAGGGTGTCCTTGGAGGTTCAGTGCAGTTATCACCAACAAAGGAGAATCAAATGGAATCTCGAAAGGAAAAGGCCATGGCAACGTTTGGTTGCACATATGTAGAGATTAACGGCTCATAGATCATGACGCAAGTTCAACTGTATTCCTAACCTAGTAGTAACCATAGTCGGGGACTCCGGCGGCTTATAAGTGGGTTATGGGTAACATTAGAATTTGGTTATAGGTACTAAGCTTTTAATCTTTACGTTATATGTATAAAACACACTTCGGTGCCTGCATATATATATATATATAGAGATACATCTATATACCCCAGTTTTCCATTTCACTTTCCGTCTAATTTTCAATTATTAAGTTAGAAGCGGCTTGGGCCTCCAAGTAGGAGCACTCCAAGGGCGCCTGAAAAACGTTTCAAGAAGAGTTGTGCTTAGGGTTTAGGGTTGAGTGCTTAAGCTCTAATATTAAGTGGGTTATAGTCCGCCATAGTCATAGTCACAAACATGCCTACCTAAGGTTTCGACATGTATCTGCCTAGCCTGGCACATAGCCCCCAAACCCTAACCCTAAACCCTGAACCTTAAACCCTAAATCCTAAACCCTGCACCCTCGATCCTAAACCCAAAACCCAACGACATAGTTCCCGAAGAGCCGGTGCTAAGGGGGAGGCAACGAAAGACAGCAAGGCAAGCCTGCTGGTTGGGACGGTTTATGTGGGTAATTGTGAAAATCAGGGCTATATGGGGAATATATAGGGGATTATATAGGGGACTACTACAGGGGTTATTAATGGGGATACTAGGAGTTTAGACAGTAGCTCATATAGAGACATATTGGATTCTGTAGGGTTATAGAGGGATAATGGAACATGGAAACTGTCATGTACTATTTAGGGTGAGCTATGGTTTATATTTGCATTGCCAAGAGACGATTAAGGGTCCCTTTGATCGTCTAGTATGGTCCGATATATATATATATTCCCTGTTACGTACCTATGTCCATTCATTGTATGAGACATATTGACTGTAGCTCATCTGGGGATGCAAGTTTGGACTTGCTTTGGGCTTAGGGTTCAGGGTGCAGGAACCCTCGAAACTGGGGGTTTGTAGACCCCCGTGTCCGCACATATCAGCTTCAACACGTCATGAGATCCTTGTTCACCCAACCCAAATCCCCAGGCCTTTGACCCCTGAACCTCAAACCCTAAACCCTAAACCCTAAACCTCAAACCCTAAACCCTAAACCCAGAACCTGAGACATACCCAGGAGGAAGAGGTGGAAGAGAGTCTCCATGGCAAGGCGTGCGCTGGCCCAGTAAAGAACAGCTGTTTAGGGTTTAAGGTTATCAGGGCCTAAACCCTAAACCCTAAACCTTAAACCGCGTGGCTGTTTAGGTTTAGGGTTTAGGGTTTAGGGTTTCAATATTAAAACCCCTCATCACCCCTAATCTCGAAGATTCCCATTCGGGTATGCTATTCAACAGGTGGGGCAACTTCATATCAGAGGGGATAGGGGATTTTATAGTACGAGGGGGGATTCGTGATGTTGTGGATCTGATGGGTTCATATCAGCAGGATTTGTACCATCCTTGGTAAGAGGAAGGTTCAATGTACCTGCTGATGATGGTGATGATGACTGATGATGACCACTTCGTGAGGATGCTGACGATAATGATGATGATCGTACCTAACAGGGTTCAGGGTTTAGGGGCATTGGTGGCGGTGGCGGTGGCGGTGGCGGCGGCGGCGGTGGTGGTTGCGGTGGTGGCAGTGGTGGCAGTGGTGGCCGTGGCGACGGCGGCAGAGGTGGTGGTCGCGCAAGTAGTAGCAATGAGAAGCACAACAGCAGCACCAAACAATAATGCAGAAACGATTTGTAGATCCAACGCTAGTGGGAAGGATGAGGTTTTCTTGCTCTTCAAGCCCTACAGCTAAGCCCTCATGAGGTCCCCTTCTTTACCCCCCAGCTCCTATTATCCTTGGTGTAGGGACCCCGAAATGGGCCCCCAATGTTTGGAAACCCCGATATAATATTAAGCTATATTGGGAGAATGGAAAAGAAAATGGAAACTACTATAACGGAAAATCAAGCGGAAAAGAACATGGAAAATGAAATGGAAACTAAGGAAAATATATACATATATATGAAGCAAGATCACTGATCCCTCGATCTGCCAGGCTGCAGCGCCCAAACCCCAGGAGGGTTTAGGATTTAGGGGGAGCTGAAACTCTTGATCCTCAAGGCCTGCAAATTGCGAGCACTACCCTGGGTCCTGTTTGAATGCTTTGTGCAACTCTAAGGAAGTGTGAGGTGATACTTCGCATAACTGTCCCGATAAGAAATCACCCTGAACCCTAACCCCTAAACCATACTGTAAGGTCCGTTAAATCCTAAACCTGGTACCCTAAAACCTGAGGCGTGGTAAAGCACGGCGAGCCCGCAAAGACTAAGGTGGTTGCCCCAAGAGTCAGGTTGCGTCTTGGGGGGATAAGAGGTCACGATTTTGGGGCTTGGGGCCTCAGGGTTTAGGATTCTAGTGTTCAAGTTTCAGGATTTCAGTGTTTGGGGATTTTGGGGCTTAAGATTTCAGGGTTTTGGCTTTTGGGGTTTAGGGCTTTAAGATTTCAGAGGGTTTAGGCTTTTAGAGTTCAGGGTTTCAAGGTTCGTAGTTTGGGGTTAGATGCTGTGCCTGAGCCACTGAGCGGTGGCTTAGTGGAGGCTGGGTGCGCCAGGGAGTTTGGAAAGGGAGCAAGGGGTTGGTGTAAGAAGCTTTCCTTCCTGTCCAGCTGGAGATGAGTCGTGGCTTCAGCAAGTTCCGTGTTTAGGGTTGGGGCTTCTCCAACTTAGTCACTGATGGTTGGAGATGATTCCAGAAGTTACTCTATGTTTTCAGTCCTTGAGACAGACACAGCTCTAGGGTGTTTACACTTCTCCCTGTCCTCCACACGGCAACCCCACATATCAGAGGCCACTGAGGTTACAACTCCGCAGTTTAGCGAATTAGGGCTGGTGCTGCCCTATCACTATATATTACATTACGCATGTGTGGCGTCCTCTATGGTTTCCCGCGTATCACCCTGTATGGCTCTTCATGATCAAGGGCAGTCCAAGTACCTCTGAGGTCTTGTCAGCAGCGGACGGTGCTCTCTGAGAGCACCCCATCTTCCCGATTTTAAAAATTGTTTTATGCGGGGTTACCTGCGTTTCTGTGTTGACTCGGATCCTTAAGAGGCGCGCCAGGTTCAATGCTCTCACACGGCAGAATTTTTTTTATTTTATCTGAGTCAACATCAATTTGTTCATTGTGCAGGGTGCTCTGGGCAAGAATTCTGCACCAGATAAAGTCATGTTCCTGAAAGGCTTCCGCTGAAGTCTAGAGGAGCCCTGCAACGTGGATAGAACTGTGCATGCGAAGTGCTGGACTTGGGACTATGCTACGAAGTCTGCCCGCATGACATGTGGTGGCAGCCTCAGCTGGCCTCTCTCATTTGCAGCTTTCAGTCAGCGAGACTTGTGCAATTGCTGATGCCAGTAGACGCACTATAGGTACCTTACTATGCAAAGAAGCCCAGAAGATGTGCCTTGTGAGGTGGTCCACCTCCCACAAACTTACTGGTGGGAAAGCTCTGCTATTCGGATCCATTCCCGTAACGACTGGCATGCTGAACGACTTAACTCACTTAATTAGCGCATAAGGGAGTATGAGGGAGTGGATCCCTATGAGAACCCCTATATGAGGGTTTCCCAAATTAGGGGCATTTTCGGGGATGGAGGGTAGAATTAATATTGGGGTCTAATATTGGCGTCACCTATTTATGGAAACCACCTTAAACCCCTAAACCCTAAAGGCCTAGTCCCCTTCAGCAGCCTACATATTCACTTATCATCACTTATCCACTCCCGACTGAGTACCCAGTAAGACCAGGTCTATACCGAGGTGCTGGGAGCCGAGCACCCAGCTGGCCGTTTAAGGGTTTAGGGTTTAGGATTTAGGGTTTAGGGTTTAGGGTTTGGGGTTTAAGGGTTCAGGGTCTAGGGTTCAGGGTTTAGGGTCTAGGGTTTAAGTTCTAAGGGTTTACGGGTCAAGGGTTTAGGGTTGTTTGCATGACGAGAATGGAAAACGGCATGGAACTTGGGTCTTGTTGAGGGGTTGATGGGGATTTTGGTTACCCCGACCCTAAGGTTCAGAGGTCTATAAGTATTAAGGACTGTGTGCAGGTCCTGGTGTTTGGGTTGGGGTTACAGAGAATACCCTGACTACATTTGCAGCTAGGAAGGAAGACGCTCAATTTACAACATACTATAGCCAGGCTATGATCCATAGCTTGTGATAGTTAGTTACTGCTGTAGACTCTGTAGACTCTATAGCATCTATGGCCGCATGTAGCTCGTGTGTCGGGAATGCACAGCTGAACCTGCAGACTGCACTTCCGTGTGTTTGGGGTGTGGTATTTACTGCTAGATTCATCGTTTGTGACTATATCAGTAGTAGAAGGAAGTGTGGAGGGAGGATACAGTATCTTGCACCACCCAATGTACCATGCACCCTGGTTTTTTTTGGATTGTAGAGTTCCCAAGGTAGTGAAAGATTTCTTGCATCCATTGAAGGAAAAGATAAGCGACTTCGTAGTTTCCTCGCTCAACCCTCATAGGGCCCCATAGTCCCCCTTAAGTAGATAGAACCTGGGGGAAAAGGGGATCTTATTAGAATATACCCAAAGCCATATTGTATCTACTTTAGGGGGACTATAAACCCCCTACACTTTACATTCTAAACTCTAAGCGTATGTCTCCTCGTAGAGGATGTCGGCCTCACCGGATTCCGAACGGAATCGCGATGTTACCCCAGTGATGGAGAATCAAATTGGAAAGAAGATGGGCAATGAAATGGAAACAGGTATGGTATGACGTATTTCTCAACATTGCCCCTGTCAACTCATATTCAAAGCTCACTATTCAGGACCCCCATAACCCGCTAACAGTCCATTTGTACCCGGCGTGTCCTGCAGGTTACCCCTTTTCCAGCAACTCCCACATGCCTAGGTCAAAAAGGCCTTGCAGGTCCTGCGCTCAGACATGTTCTGCATGACCTTATCCCTAAACCCCTAAGCCCTGAACCCTAAATCACAAGGATTCCGCAATCACCTTCCAGGTTTCGTGAAGGTTTTTCAGAATCAATAGTAGGTATGGAATGTGAAATCCTTCGCCATCGCATTTCCGCTTATGAGCAGGAATGCAAGAATTTACATATTCCACGTAGGTATTCCAAGGGAAACAAGCTGTCCCACCTCCAGCATGAGGGCCTCAGAACATGACTGTCATTGGCCCTTTCTCCTCGCAAGGTCATGCTGGTACTTGAAAATTGTATGTCGTAAGAGGGTGGGTGTTTTTAGCACCTCCAAATCAGGCTTTGGCATAGTTGTCCTGATTAGTTAAGTTACGGCTGCCTGGCCCGCTGCTTCTTTCTCCCTGCTGGCATGGTTGCGGATGAGGTGATTCAAGTAAGCCCATCCACTAAACTTGGGACCGTACTATGGATATATATGTATATATGTACATATATGATGATTATATGGTCTTCACTACAAGGGTTGGGGTAGCTCAAGTCAACTTATTAGCTATAGTAGGTTTTATGCAGATAAACCCCTGAACCTCAAACCCTAAACCCTATAACCCTAAACCCTAAAGTCTGTCAGGTCCTCCAATAAGCTTCCGCTAGGCATAATGTCCCAGCCCGAAACCTCTGCAATGGACTTCCTGTCAGCCTAAACCGCAGCCTCAGTAAGCTCTGCTGTAGACGCATTTTAATTAAAACCCTTTAAAGTCTGTTGTAAACGTTCGGAGACCCTCTTATCCTTGTGAGCCCTGTTTCGTCTTAAATGACTTACACTAAGAGGGAACCATAAGGGGTAGTATGGGCGGATCCCTAGACCCCAAACCCTAAACCGCACACCTTAAATCCTAAACCCTAATCTCTAAACCCTAAACCCAAAACTCTAAACCCCAAATCGTAAATCCTAAACCCTAAACCCCACACCCTAAGCCCTAAATCCTAAAGCCTATCCCCAAACCCTAAATCCTAAACCCTAAAGTAGGGGAATCCATAACATCTCCCGTCGACCAAGGCCGGACTCCAGGTTACCTGTGCACGTGCAAGGACTGCAGGAGGCCCAGGATGCTGATTTGGGTTTCAGGGATTTGGGGGATCAGGGTTTTAGGGTTTACCACTATGGGCTATTAGACCCTAAAATTCCCTATTAGGACCCTATTAGGGGTAGATTAAGGTACCCTTAAGGTCTAATAGCCCATAGTGGTAGGGTTTTGGGGGATTAGGGTTTAGGGGGTTTGGGGTTTGGGGGATTAGGGTTGTGGGGGATTAGGGTTTAGGGTTTGGGGGTTTAGGGTTTGGGGATCAGGGTTTGGGTTTGGGGGATTAGGGTTTTGGGGTTTAGGGTTTTGGGGTTTAGGGTTTTGGGGTTTAGGGTTTTGGGGTTTAGGGTTTAGGATTTAGGAGGTTTAGGGTTTAGGGCTTGCTGTGATATAGCGCTGAAGGAGAGATGGTCATGCGAAAGAGTCGCTTGAGCGTGCCGTGCTGTGCGTCATACTGCCGTGGTCTGACCGCGGCTGGCCATCTAACGCGTTTACCTACCCCAACCCGTCTCTGGCAGCCAAACCACCTACTCCTATTAGGGGAGGACCTAGACTCAGTTAGGTCCATCTTGGTCAACAACACAAATATTTTTTACAGCCGGCGCCGTCTTGCTTCTACAATTCGATATTTTTGCCAGAAAATAAAATCTTGGGATGCTGGTGGTGAGGAGGCCTCCTGAATGCCACTAGGGGCAGGCTTCTCTTAAATTGGGAAAGCCCAGTTGAAGGGAGGTTCCCTCTGGTCCCTTTAAGGTTTAGGGCTTAGGATTTAGGGTTTAGGGTTGAGGGTTTAGGGTTCCTGAAAGCCTTGTTGCAAGGTTTGGCTTCTGGGTAAAGCTGCTGATGGGAAGCCTTGAGGCCCCTAAAAGCTCCTAATGGCAGCTGGAAGAGCTGTCGAGGCGGCATAGCTGCCGCCCACCATCGCAGGTGGGCGGCCTAAGCCATGAATGTAGGGTTTAGTGTTTAGGGTTTCTAGGGTTTAGCGTTTCGGGTTTGCTGTTACGGATCCTGTAAAGTAGATAGAGGAGGGGCCGGATCCTGGAAACTGGAGACCCCTAAGAGGACCACACTTTAAGCAAGGATATGACCCCACTCAGCAACAGTTGGATAAACATTTATGCTAAACATATAGTTATACGTAGCCCTTCACATGCTGTTACTGGGTGGGGGCAGTGCCCAACCTAGTTTTGAGTGGGGCTCTTCTCAGCTCTTCTCAGCTGCAGCGAATGCTGCACTTGCCGTGGCTTGCGTTGATGGTTGTGTTGCTGATGATGGTGGTTTACCCTAAACCCCAAACCCTAAACCCCAGCATCTTGACTCCTATTTTTGTTTGCTGCTTCCGACTTGGCTTCACCTTCAAAAGCAACTGCTCACTTGGTGCTTGCGCTGAGGCTTAAGCAGGACGCTCACTGATTCTTTGTCAGACCAAAACGACTGAAAGCTGTCAAAGGAACTGAGGGAAAATGCCTACATATTACAGTAGTTTCCATTTTCTTTTCCATTATCCCTATAGAACCCCCCATATACTATAGTAGTTTCCATTTTATTTTCCATTATTCCAATATATACCTGGGCATAGCTTTTGCAGCCTTGTCTCGACTCACGCGATCTGAAGCCTACAGCAGTTTCTTGACATCAGCTATGGTCTAAACTCCTTAAAGGGGGGTTATATAGGAGATTATATAGGGGACTACTGTAGGGGTTATTAAGGGGATACTAGGAGTTTAGAGTATAGCTCAGATGAGCCATTTGCATCATGCCGTCAATGCTCGCATACTATGTATACATAGTGAATACCGGTACTACCATGATGGTTGTTATGCCGACATCATCATCATCATCATCATCATCATCTCAATGTGCCATTGCATCAGCATGAGTTAATCATCTTCCTAGATGCTATGGTTGTCATTTGGGTCCTGGAGCAACTTTAGTGGTCCCCAAACCCCAAGCCAATGCGTGATCTCGGCTCGCAGCATCTATGATGTGTTTGGAACCCAAAAAATGTTTACGGTCCCCCGTTGGATTTCTGGAAGTCAGGATGATCGTCTTTTAAAGTCCTCCCACCGCACACGTTGCTCATGTCGACACGCCAGGTGTAAGTATGCAGCTGGGTGGGAAAGCATGTTGTAACCAGGCAAAGTCTTCTAGTTTCTGAAAACTACCTGGAAACCAAGAGGCAATATCCTATAGTCCTGAACATTTCGTATTTAACTCACTGGCGCTCCCTGCATACATGGAAACCACCATATATACGTACCTATAGTTCCCCTCTAGCAGATTCTATCTACATAAGGGGGACTCTAGGTGTTCATACCATATACCTACCTATAGTCCCCCTTAAGTAGATAGAATATGGCTTTGGGTATATGATAAAAAGATCCCCATATACCCCATATTCTATCTACTTAAGGGGGACTATATACCTACCTAGGTGTTTAGAGGTCTTAGGCCACATGCTTTCGCCTGGGGGCGTAGCCGAGATGGTCACGGTCCCAGTGACTGGAAGATCTAAAAAAAGGTGTAGTAGGGTTCAGGGTTCCAGGTAATTAATGGACATTGGGGTAATATTGGGATAATGGAAAATGGAAACTACTATAATGGGTTATAAAGGGTTTAGGGTTCAGGGTTCCAGGTAATTAGTGGACATTGTTTAGGGTTTGGGGGTTTGGGCTTAGGGATCCGGACTGCGGGATTATGGTTAGGGGTTTAGGGATTAGTGATTAGAGCATAGGGTTTAGGGATTAGGGATTCAGGTTTCGGGATAAAGGTTTAGGGATATAGAATTTAGCGCATAGGGTTTAGGGGTTAGGTTTCGAGCTTAGGGCTTAGAGTCTAGGGAAGGGATCAAGGATTGTGGTTTGCAGCGCAGGTTGGGCCTGTCAGAATAAGATGCTCTTGAGGATCCGACTTGGATGTTCAGGGCCGGAATAACCGTCAGGGATCTGTAGGATTTAGGGTTTAGGGCTTAGGCTTTTTCATTTGTAGCCTAGCCTCTCGTGGATAACTACTGCCGCCACTCAGCAACAGTTGGACGATGTTTCTGTTACATGTGTATAGAGACCGCAAGATACCTCCAACATATACTCAACATATACTACTACTGGGCAGGGGCGGCACCCAATGTAAACCCTACAAAGCCTCTATCTATCCTACCCTACAGATACTGCTACTGGGCGGGGGCAGTACCCCAATTATCATCCCTAAAGACGTGCTGCCCAGGCCGACCTTTTCCGGATTGAGCCGGGCACCTCATGTTTAGGCGGGGGGGTTTTGTCCATGAGGATCAGGAACAAAAAAGAACATAAGCATAAGCGGGATATCTCAAGTTTTGAGGCCTCAAAAGCTCTAAATCCTAAATGGCTGTTTCCTAAAATGAGGGTCCTTCTGGAGGTCTCCATAACAAGGACTATCGTATTTTGATCAAGGCCCCCGTACTTCTGGAAATTACCAAATCCGGACCGCTACACCCCAGACCCCACTCACTCCTTAGATAGACAAACGTATACATTGTCTTGCACCTAAACCCTAAGCCCTTAACGAAGAGCCTTAATGTCTGGGCCGGACACTACTGAACCAGGATGGGCTATTAGACCTAAAGGGTACCTTAATCTGCCCTTATTAGGGTCCTAATGGGGAATTTTAGGGTCTCATAGCCCACAGTGGAAAAGTCTGAAGCTAGAGGCGTGTTAGTGGAAACAGTTGACAATGGGGCTTCGTGTAAGCCTGACCCCGCTTGGATGGGGGTTTAGGGTTTGGGGCTTAGAGTTTAGGGTTTAGGGCTTCGGGTTCATGGCTTAGGGTTTAGTAGTTTAGGGATTTAGGTTTAGGGTTTTGGGCTTAGGGTTTAGGGCCTAGGGTAGCAATGGTGCTGGGCCCACAACTGGCACATTGAAAAGCATTGTGGATGGTTCCCACCTAGACCTTCCAACTAGCCTCTCTTTAGACCTACTATTAGCAGCCCCTAAACCCTAAACCTTAAATCCCTAAACCCTAAACCCTCAACAAGGGTACAAGGCGGGTCCTGGTAGTGGCGTAGGGAGTATATAAGCGGACCTGCTCTTCATGCATGTCCATATGTACTATAGTCTAAACTCCTTAAATGGAGGTCATATAAGGGATTCTATTGGGGACTACTATAGGGCTTATTAAGGGGGATACTAGAAGTTTAGACTATGGCTCATATAGTTTCTGCATGGTATACACGGTTCTTTATGCGCCGGTATGTGGCACAGAATGTTCTAACAACGGCCTGAAACTCTTTACGCAGCCGCCTGTACACAGTAAAAGGGGTCTCCACATAATAATGAGTGCAGCCCTACACCCTGAACCCCTACACCCAAAACCCCTCAAAACCCCAAAGCCTCAAATCAAACACCCTGAATCCCACACCCTACATACTAGACCCTAAGCAGTGGATCCTAAACCCTAAACACCAATCCTAAACTCTAAACCCACAAACTAAGCGGCCACGCAGGTTTTGGTCCGCTACATCAGCCGCGTGAGCCACATGATCCGCGCTTCAGCAGACAGTTTAGGACTGCAGGGTTTAGGATTTAGGGTTTGGGATTTAGGGTTTAGGATGCAGGGTTTAGGATTTAGGGTTTAAGTTGGAGGATTTAAGGGTTAGGATTTAGGAGTTGTGGTTTAGAGTTTAGGGTTAGGGCCTGGGCACGCTTTTTTCTCATGGGTTGTTGAGAGGGAAGTGGGGAATGGATTAAAATTAGTACAGAAGTGTCCATAAACAGGGGAGACGGCAGTGCAGACACCAAACTATTTTTCCTTTGTATAGGCGTCCCCAATAAGTTCCCCCTTGTGTGTTGGGAAACCTCCGTCTGCAGTATTTTCTTAAAAATAATTCTCTATGCCATCATTCCCTGTCAGCAGCCAGCAGGGTTTTTGGTGATTCGTAATATCTATCCGGTTTTGCTTTCGCCTAAAACCCTATATGAGCGGCGGCCAAAACCTCCCATGTGGGACTTCATGTAAACATGAAAGTAATGATGGGTCGTGTCAGCTTTTATGGCGTGCGCGATAGTTCGCGTCAGTAAAACATGAACATTCCCACGGCGATAGTCTTTGCGACAGCAGATTGCCTAGCTTTGCATCTTCGCAAACAAGGTTCCCATTGTGGCCACGTCAGTGAAGTGAGGTTTAATAGCCTGAAATCAAAC
>CAJNIZ010013447.1:104471-124338 GCA_905231905.1 Symbiodinium pilosum
ATCCCGGGCCCAACATAGCCTCCATGTCTCAAGTATAGAAACCCAAAAAACACTGTAAAATACAGGGTTTTCAGGACTGGCCACATGCTTACACTTTGTGGAACCGCGGCAAAACGTCCGGGCGAAGCGTTTTGGCTTTAGTCAGGGTACCCTTCAACCCCTCAACTCTTAACCCTGAACTCTGACTTTCAGCTTCATGCAAGACAGGAGTAGTAACAGAGACATGGAGCCTATATAACTCTATGCTGGAGTCTTGATTTCTCTTGAGCTTGCTTTTTGTTTGAAGGAGCTTTGGTAGCAGCAGTGCAGGCATCAAGGATCTTATTCTGGGTCTATGCGGGAGTTCCCAAAATGTTGGGATCCCGTTTTGGGGATCCTTAAAATAAGGAGTGTAGGACCTTTGGGTCGATATTGCAACCTCCTATCTTTTGCATCTTGTGCGGCACTTTTCGTTGCCAGTGTGTCCTGATCGACAACTCGCCGGTTTCTGTTGTCTGCAACGCAGAGAACAGTGCGGGGAACTGAGATGCTGGGTCGACGGGCCCACGTGTTACTTTCAATGGACCCGCCCACCCAGTAACAGTAACTATAAGGGATAATACGGATTTTATTTGGGTCCTCTTATATCCCTGTTATACCACTATTGGGCGGTATTCCTAAGGCTTACTATAGGAAAGTCCATGGGTTTCAATGTAATATAGCGGCCTAAAAAGTTGCCAATGTTATGGTCCCAGATTCCTTGCGTAATTACAATATAGGGTACCTGCAACAGACCTGAAAAGGATACGGGTAGTTATCGAACCCTTAGATAACCGGGATTATAGCATGCATCCGCCATGCTGCAACCCCACTTCAAGCAGACAGTTGAGAACAGACTCGAGTCCGAGAGTTCACGACGGACACCCCAAATTTGGAGAAATACCCCAGGTCTTGATTCGAAGTTGGTATGGTGAGTTCGAGGACCAGGACACCCATGTTCTTCTGGACACTAAGTTTCCTTAGTAGGCTAGAGCGGCGTGAAGCCTAACTCCCCAGAACTCGATATCCCAAACGTCGACCGCTACCTGCCCCCAGAACCAACATGGCAGCTGAAAAAGAGTCCCGAAAAGACTATTCCTCTTGCAAAGGCGTGTTATATCAATGTCTTCATGGGGAAGCTATAGTCCCCAATGTGGAGTAAGATTGCACCCTTTTTTGGACATGGTGGAGACTAATGATCCTGCATGACCCTAAGTACCTCATACTCGGGATTTATGGCATTATATTGCAAATTGATATTAAGGTCAACAGTCGCATTATGTAAGAAGACTATTCTCTCGAGTGCTTCAACCACCAAAACCACTACGAACGTCAGTTGTGGGGAAGAAAAGCATGCACTGTCTGCCAGGAGCTCCTGGCGCTGCGCGAAGTGCTGGAGGTACGGGTCAGCATGGAATTCGCTCAAACTCTGAAGCCAGCAAGCCTAAACTTGACAGTCCCAGACCTAAGCGACAGCCATCTATCCTGTACCCCTTTCTTCTTCATACATGAAAGAATGAAGGACAACTCTTCCGTCCTGAAAGGACATGCGACAATCCTCCGCACGTGGCGTCGGATTTGATAGGTGCTGTGCCTGCATTGGATGGGAGTGAGTTGAACGTAGGGCCTGCATGTATACACTCCCCGATTCATAGGATTTTTCTGCATGTATACACTCCCCGATTCATAGGATTTTTCTGTATTCAGGAAAGGGGCCTAAACCCTGAGCCCTAAGCCCTAAAACCCTAAAACCTTAAACCCTAAGCTCTAAACCCTAAACCGCGCGGAAACCGGGCGATTGGCAATCTGATCCAAGATGCGTGCACTTCCACTTGCCTTGATTTCGAGAGTCAGGCCCTGGTCAGCTTCCCTTAAACCCTTAAACCCTAAGCCTAGGCCTCAATTGCAAACCTAAACCCTCAGCCAAGAATCAGTTAGGTACTTGTCAAAGCCTCAGAGCCTCCACGACTACCTCCAGGCGGGATGCATCTGAGACTTTGTCACGGGCCACGGGGTAGCCATATTTTGAAACACGGTTTAGGCTCTGCGGTCTACAATAGGATGCAAAAGAGACTCTGTTACCGTGTTAAAACTTGTTTGCTTGTTTTTTTCCGCCTGCCTAGCTAGGTTTCTTAAGATCATGGGCTCCATCGTTGGAAAGAGGTTTCTGCTAACCCCATCGCCTCAGAATCCGGACCCAGCTGTAGTCATATCTTAGTTTCAGGGTCCTATCTCAATTTTGGGTAACCACAATGCCAAACAGTAAACCCCCAAACCCTAACCCCAATCCTCTTACCATTTGTGGAGCTTAACCGTGTAGAGGTGCCCTTGACCGTGTCGCTGGACTCTGTGGATTGGTAAGGCCGGGTTTAAGGTGTTGAGCTTGGGTTTAGGGGTTTAGGGGTTTAGGGGTTTAGGGTTTAGGGGTTGAGGGTTTATAGGGTTCGCAGTTAAGGGTTTAGGGGTTCTATGTATTCAACGGGGATGTACGGTGAGGTGATACAGGAACATTTCGTAGCTTGCATGAATGAGGGGCCACGCCATAGGCCCCCAAATCTGACGATCCTTACTATCGAGATCTCGAAGAAGGTTCGCCTAATTATCCGGGACATCCTCATTTAGAGATGAGTGTGTTCATTAGGTGGGCACATGGTTTCTTGCATCATGCGCTACTCTGTTCCACATAAACTCCTCGATGAACTTTCTTTGTCGAAGAGGAAAATGTAGGTCGTTTCTGCATATACAGGGATCATACATGGACCTCGCGTAGCGTCCTTTCGGGATCACATGGCTTGCTGCTGCTCCTCCATCCCGTCCTGCTCTTCTCCTGCTGCTGTGACAAAGATTTGGTGTCCTCTCAATAGGGGACACCACAAAACAGACCCCAATGCATAGCCCCGGTATAATCCTGCTTTTTGGGGGGCTTCGCAGAAGGGACCCCTCATGTCTGGAAGCCCTAGACCCTAAACCCCCAATCCTAGACCCTACACCCCAAACTCTGAACCCTAAAGCCTAAACCCTACATCCTAAACCCTAAACCCTAAATCCTAAACCCTAAACCCTAAATCCTAAACCCTAAAAATGGTGTGGTGTATAGTGCCCCTGCGTAAATCACGCTTTTCTGGATCCTACGAGACGGAAAAGAGGGGCTGCAACAAAAAAACCTGCAACTTTGATGGTCAGGCTTCGCTTGGGTCACAAGAATACCTAGGCTCTGACGCTCCGCTGTCTGGCGACTCTATGACTCAGTCGAGCCAGAATCTAAACTCCTTAAAGGGGGGTTATATAGGGGATTATATAGGGGACTACTATAGGGCTTATTAAGAGGTATACTAGGACTTTAAACTATGACTCAGTTGAGCCAGAATCTTGACTCCTTAAAGGAGGTTATATAGAGGATTATACAACCTCCTCTATTTAGGGTTTAGGGGTTAGGGTCTAAACCCCTTAAAGGGGTGTTATATAGGGGACTACTATAGTAGGGCTTATTAGGGGGATACTAGGAGGTTAGACCATGGCTCAATTGAAAGATCCGTGCTGGGAGCATCTGCATCCTCAAATTAGTTTTTTAGTTCGATGTCTCAGAAGACCTTCTGAGAAGCTGTGGCGGCTGTCCTGAGCCGCCTGATTCATGAACCTCCCCGCCACCCCTCGCGCAATAGCAGGTTGACAATCAGTACGGGTCCCAAGAATCCCAATGCTGCTTTTTGGGGATCCTGTTTGGGGAGTTGGCGGGGAGACCCATGATGAATAATTGTGGGCAAGGGGCTGGCTGTGAAATCACAGTTAGCAAGAAAACAGCAACAGCGGGCGAGTTGCACAAAGGTGGGCCATAGATCATTGCCCCTGACGCTGACCACAGTAGCTGATAGGAGTCATGGCCGCCCCTTAAGCAAGTCAATGTGAGGACGGTCCCTAAACCCTAAACCCTATATAAGTAAGGGGGAACTACCCAAGGCAGGCCGTTCGGATAGCAAGTTGGGTTCTGTTGCGCAGACCTCCGTCCCGTCCATAGGGGAGTATTATAAAGGTTATTACGGGGGATACTCGGAGTTTAGACTATGGCTCATGTAGGGCTCGTATAAGGGTAATCGGGCTATATGAGGTCTATAAAGGCCTGCTTTTTTAAGGGCAATTACCCACCGGATAATTAACCACCTGGAGATTTTCCGATGAGCTGCTGGCAGTAGTGCTGCCAGTAGTATCCCACCACTGCTCTTGTTCTGATTGGGCTTGTTCTCTAAACCCGAAACCCTAAGCCCTAAACCCTGAACCCTAACCCTAAATCCTAAACCCTACACGACAGGGTTACGGTTGAGGGTGTAGAGAGAAATGATCCAAGCGCTTCCTTGCCTGTCTGTACCCAACCCTCGAAACTTAACTCCCAAATCCTGGATCCTAACCCCAAACGCTAAACCCTAAGCAAGTCCTAAACTCTGAGCCCTGAAGCCGAAAACCCTAAACCCTAAGTAACCCTAAACCCTAAAACCCTAAACCCTGCGCAAGCCCTAAACCCTAAGCCCTAAACCTCTAGACCCTAAGCCCTAAACCCCTAAACCGCCTAAACCTGTAGCCAACGGCTCAAACAAAGTCCTGGGCATCCGAAACTCCCAAATCCAAAGGCCAGCCGTCTTAGGATTTTGGGGTTCAGGGTTTAGGATTTAGGGTTTGGGATTTATGATTTTAGGTTGAGGGGGTTTAGGATTTGGGATTTAGGATTTGGGGTTTAGGGTTTAGGGTCTTGCGAGTGACAGTGTGTGACCTAAGGGAGGAGAACTAGCAAGCGTATCCCCCCTAAGAGCTTGTTCCCAAGAACGCATCATTGTTTTCGTGGGTGCGCAGATGGGGTTTGGGGTGTAGTTTTCCCTTAGGGGTTCCCAGGAACTCATCAGAGTAATCTATCATCGCAGCGCAGAGAACTACCGGTATTATGGTTCTAGATTCCTTGTATAATCATGGTAGGGTACCTCGAATCCGTATCAAATTAACCTTAGCAATTTTTGGGCCCTTGCTATGACCCCGTGTAATCCCAGCTTCCATTTAATTTCCATCTTCTTTCCCACTTGATTCTCCTTTACTGGGCTAATATCCCTAAACCTAAGCCCAAAACCCTAAACCCTAAACCCTAAACCATAACCCATATTGGGGTGTTCTTTCTAGAGATCATCTTAGGGGTCTTCCAAGCGGAGTGGCGTTGAAGTGTCTTTGCCACCCATATAGGGCTTAGGGTTTAGGGATATTACCCTAGCTAAAGACAGAGCCCCATTTGACCTCAATATGTTAGCTTCCCTAAATGGGGGATTCCAATGTTTGACCCCAAAAATATGTTGATCCTTATTATGGGGTCCTCCCAGAATGGTACCCCTAATTTTCAGGAACCCCCCATATACTATGTTCTTGATTATAGGGACTTCCCAAAAGGGGTTGGGCCCCCCTACATCTCTAGAATGCGCAAACTTCTTCCTGAGTCGTTGTAGCCACCAACGCATGTCAAGGATGGGGATTTCACCTGGCCCTTCAATTTTAGAGGAGCAGGCAGGACTTCCATTTGCTACACCAACCATGGCTTGGCAAAGAGAGCTAAAGCTTAAACCCAAAACCCCAAAACCCCAAGCCCTAAACCTAAAACCTTAGACCCTAAACCCTAAGCCCCAAATCCAAGCCCTAAAATGCTAAACCCAAAACCCGAAGTCTTTGCAATAGGCCATGGATTGGGCCACAATGCTATAGATCAACCTTTCTAGTGGTGAGTAGGGAACATATTATATAGGGATTCCATCGGCATTGTATTCCCCCCAATTCCCTACAAGCCGTAGGCCCTAAACCTCAAACCAACTGTAGTACTGGAAACGCCTTATCTGGAGAATGCCGAGCACTTCTACTAGTACAGTGGTAGTGCTGAAGCGTCCAAAACCTCGCCCAAAAATTAGGGTTTAGGGTTTAGGATTTCAGGGTCTAGGTTTCAGGCTTAATTAGGGTTTTCCTGATTAGGGTTTTGTTTAGGGACTTTGACGCCCTAAACCTTGCACTGCATGGCATGTAGTTATCCGTGTTGCTGCTATTCTCTAGGCGGCTATTCTCTAGGTGGCCGTTATTGCTTTAATTATGGGTTCCGTTACTACCCCCCCCCCCCATTACTACTCCCTCTACGTTCAACCTTAATTAACTTTGACTATGCCTGATTATACCGATTACCTTGATTAAGGGAGGGAGCCTAGGGGGTGTAGTAAATTAGGTCAACCCACGATTTAATTAATGTACCAGTACAAGCAAACCCCATTATTTACTATGTACCCATATTATAGTGGTCCATTAACCTCTAGTACCTTCATTTTCCATCTCATTTTCGTTCTTTTTGCATTTCATTCTCCATATGGCAAGTTAAATTGAGCAACCCAGTTTTGCAGGAATGGGTCAGACTGCCTGTGTGGAATCCATCTGCCAGACGGCCGCTGCCTAAGCTGCGCTTTCGTGATGTGGGGTTAAGAGCTTAGGATTCAGGGATAGATCTCAGGTACCTGCAGTTATCTTGGGGTAGGTTGTGAAAAGTGTGGTCCGGCTTTGGAAAGCCTAAATATATATTAGGGATTGCATGATTACGGGGATCCAATTTGGGGCTACTATTTTCACAACCCCACCCCTGGGACTTGGAATCCGCACTTTTAAACGTGCCCAGAGTAGGATGTGGCAGACAATGTGCGTCAGGTTCAGAGTTTAAGGTTTAATGCCCTTCCCTTGATGCCAAACCACCCCCCATCCCATTTATATTATAAGATACCACAATGGAAATATTTGATATTGAGGTGGGAGGGGGATTTTGATGTCATGGGGAGGTGATCAGAGTTGTGGCATTGTATGTTTTTGAGCTTCCTTCACTACAGCCATGACGAGGAACCTCGCTGAGAAGATCCTGAGCGTCGATTGTGGCCTGGGGATTTTTGGTAGAGAGATTCGCGTGGGGAAGCTTGTCAGAAAGAGGTTCTTATCTTATAACGCAAAGGGCAAGACCCTCAGTGCAAAAGCTCTACTAGGCCCAGACACCCATTCATAGTCCGAATGTGAAGAGAGACCAAGACTTTCAAGACGCAGTTTAGGGTTTAAAACCTATAGTTCCCGTTAAGTAAATAGAACATGGGGTATATGGGCATCTTATTTTAATATACCCAAAGCCATATTCTATCTACTTAAGGGGTCCCTAAACCCTAAACACTCTATAACCCAGTATAGTAGTTTTCTTTTCCATTATCCTTCTATACACCCAAGAATATACCCTTATATTCTATCTACTTAAGGGGGACTATAGGGTTTAGGGATGGCCGCTGGGAGTCCGAGGCAAAAGTCGGCACAGAGGAAGAGATCACCTATCTTCATCACAAAGGTGCAGATGTTCAGGCCAAGCAGGTAGACAAGGCAGGGGCTCTTCAAAGTCGAAGGGTTTAGGGTTTAGGGTTTAGGGTTTGGGGGGAGTCTAAGCCCTATTCTTACTGAAGGTTTCTTGGGAATAATAAGGGAATCAGTTTTATAGGGGTTAACCTTAAACCCTAAGCCCTAAGCCCTAGAATAGGGATTATATTCCCCTGAGCTGACCATGGTGGCCCTTGACTTGATTCCGTTTGTTATTACCAGTAGCCATTGTACCTGTACCCTTGTTGCCATGCTTGACTGGGTTGCTGCGAAGCCATGCTTGATTGGGTTGCTGTTACGGGACTTCACCTAACTGATCAAAAAAATGGGTTTGTACATATACATGTAGTAGACGATTGGGTTTGCTTACAATGGCTGGTTAAGTTTAAGCTCTTTAAAAACAGCCGACTTTGTTTGCCTGAGTGTCACTGTCTAGACATCTGCTGATTCAGGTGTTCCTGCCAAGCAGTCAGGTAGAGCGGGCTGACTCGTATCTCTTTTCTGATCATTTCTATTTATCATTGTTTTCTGATCATTGCTGGCATCCTTGTTCTTAGTAGTCTTATGTCTACGAATATTATTGTTGCTATTATTGTTTCTTTACGCGGCGGGTGCGGCGGCTGCGGCTGCCGCGGCTGCTGCTGCTGCCGCTGCTGTTGCTGTTGCTGTTGCTGTTGCTGCTGCTGCTGCTGCCGCCGCCGCCGCCGCCGCCGCTGCTGCTGCTGCTGCTTACTGCCCGCTGCCACTGCTGCTACTGCGGCCGCAAGTGGCTGTTGTTGTCTTAGTAGTAGTGGTAGTGGCAGTGGTAGTGGCAGTGGTAGTGGCAGTGGCAGTGGTAGGAGTCGTCGTCGTAGTGGTAGTGGTAGTGGTGGTTGCCGTAGCAGTAGCAGTAGCACTCGCAGTCGTTGTCGTCGTCGTAGGATAGTGGTAGTAGCAGCAGCAGCAGCAGCAGCAGCAGCAGTGGCGGTGGTGGTGGTTGTGGCGTAAGAATTTTTATCTTCATGAGGCCTTGCAACGCTGATAGCAACTTCGGGATCCCGTTAGACATGAGTTGGTGATCAACCCGTTTCAGGAGGATTGCAGAAGGTGCAGTGCATTCTCGCATAATCGCCAGAACCACTGTTGTAACTTCCAGCCAGTTCAACGCCATCCCCAAGAATCCCTGCAGTAGTTCCATAAGTCATCATAAATCCGGTATAACCCCCAGTAGTAGGCTCAAACTTAGCCTGGGTTGCTGTTCAGGAACATAAATTGCGTTACCATAATTAGTTCGGATATATGATTGATAGATAACTGGCTCCTTCTGGTGGTGACTTGAAGCACTTCATGGTCCTTAACAGCAACCCAATAGTTCACCCCGAGCTCTACGCCTTAAACCCTAAAACCATGAACCCTAAACCCTCAAGCCCATATAAACTTACCATCACTTAGGGTAGTCAAAAAAATCCTTAGTTCTCAAATCCTAAAACCTCAAAATCCAAAATCCGTCCCCAAACCCTAAGTAATGGTAATGAACCCCAAACCCTAAACCCCAATTCCTTGATTACTTAGCCTCAGCTGTTGCAGGTTCCACTTCCCAGGCTGCTTGGAGCAAAGGAGGACTCAGGCAAAATCAGCGTCTGCGCCTCATCATGTGGTTTAGGGTCCCTAAACCCTGAACCCTATAAACCCTACAGCTCCTACAAACCCTATAAACCCTATAAACCCTGTAAACCATATAAACCCTGTAGACCCGAACCCTAAAACCCAGAGTTTAGGGTTTAGGGAACCTGGGGGAGCCTTCGGGTTTATGAACTACGGACTCAAGCTAGGTCGAGGGGACCTAGAAGGGGATGTACCGGGGATCTTTAAAGGAATAGGGGTTTAGGGTTTAGGGGTTCGGGGTTTAGGGGTTACGGGCTTGGGGTTTAGGGATTAGGAGCTTAGGGTTTAGGGCTTGAAGGAATATACGAAAACTTTACTCCAGGATCACGGGGGGATCGGATTGTATAGGGGTCAGTCATAGACCTATCGCGGGCCTGCCCCCACTACCTATATACAGACCAGGAAGCCATCCAATAGTTTGCTAGCAAGGCCTGATTTCGTGTCGGCCCATGGGCGTGCCCGTGTGACTCATCCCATGAAGTGTCCAAAGTCCCAGGGGCGCTGTAACACCTAAACCCTAAACCCAAAGCCTTGAATCCTAAACCCTAAGCACACAACCCTATCGGATCCTCGATGGTTAGTCGACCGTGACTTGAAGCTTTCTGCTAAGGGCGACAAATCGTCGCCCGTGAAGGCGCGCAAGCTTTCTTAGCTTCGGGTTGAGGGGTACCCTCAGCTTCCCTAAATTAACCAATCACCTAGATCACCTTAGTCAAGGGGGTACCTTGGGAGGGTAGTGGAGAGGTAATCTGTAGGGGAACCCACGAGCTGCGGTGTTATATTATGTGGGAGTTTGCCAACATGATCCATATCGGATCTTCACGGGGGAGCCCAATAATCTATCGTAATCCTACACCGCACTTGTGAGTGAACAGTGTCCTGTCCAAGCTTGCCAGAATGAGGCAATGGAAAAGAACATGGAAGCGATTGTAGTATTCTGGATGCTGTCGGGGCTGTTATAGGATCCATTCCTCCGCTCAAGAGGAATCACCAGCAAGTAATCTCATTAAAATCAAAACCATGAGCCTGAGGGAACTTTAAGTTGTGAAAGCAGGGCTTCTGTCTACCTCCCCCAAATAAGATGTTCTGATGCGGATCCTGAGAAGCGGACCATAGTTTTGGCACGTTGTACATCCCAAAGCCCTACACTTCGGACCCTAAAGCCCTAAAACCTAAACCCTGCTAGGGAGAGGAAGTTCAGGGAGGCGTTGATTTGGATGGCGATGGCGGCGACGCTCAAGCATTTCGCCCAGTAAGCTGTTTAGGGCTTGGGTTTGGGGTATTCGGGAAATTTGAAGTAAGTTAGCACAAAACGGGTTTAGGGTTCAGTTTTATACCATATCTGAGAATCAACTGGAAAAGAACATGGAAACAATAAGGAAGCTGTGGTTATTTGGAGTTTATAAGGGTTCGAGGAGGTTGCCTGATTCTTCGCTACGGGCAAATCATGTTCTTCATCCTATATCCGTATTTTGAGAATTTTTCCCTGAAACCAAAAACAATTGGTGCAAGTCTTTTACAGCCAACCCAGTCGGGTACCTCATACGGGCTAGTAGGATTCTCTCAGGCTAGTTTGGTATTGTAAGATTTCATGGCGGGTTTGAGGCTCTAGGGTTTAAGGTTTCTTCGGTTCCGCAGGCTTATTACAGGCATTGTTTCTCAGCCCATGGAGCGTGCTTGGGTGTAGTTATCAACGGGATCATGTGTTCTTGCGAAGACGTTGATGTTGAGGCTACCGGAGAACAGGAACAGAAATCTCAAGATAAGGACAATGGTTATCGTAGAAAACATTTTCATCAGGAATCAATCCACCAAATTTTCACTCCCTCACCAAAGACAGAAAACAGTGGGCTGTGTAGAAGCGCCAAGAGCTACCAGACACTCGACGCAATCCTAAACCCTAATCCCTAAACCCCATATATCCCCTACAAATTTGGGGGTTTTCCAGAAGCCCTAAACCCCCCGAGCCATCTACGCCACGCTTCCCAACGCCGCGGGTTCCTATCCCAGCCGTTGTTCTGGGGTGTGAAGATGAGATAAGCTCATCCAGGGACCTTGGCGAAGAGGTTTAGGGTTTAGGGTTTAGGGTTTAGGGGAGTCCTATGTTCAAACAAGGCTTCAAGGATGGGTATACAGTTTAGGGTTAAGGGTTTAGGGAGTTTGATAGACCACCTCCTGCATGGCGGATAGCTTTTGCAACATGGCATCTCGAAAGCACGCAATGGACAGCTTTTAAACACGCGCCCTCGCACAGTTCAAAGCTGCAGGGACCGTTACAAATGAGAACTTCCATAAACAGGGAGCACCCCACCCGCTATAGACCGCAAAATTCAATTTTCCTTATTCTTGGGACCCCGAAGAAGGGTCCCTGAAATTTCCAGAAACCTTACCCTAAACCTTCAACCTGAAACCTTAAACGCCAAGCCCAAGACCCTACACCCTAAACTCAAACCCCAAACCCTAAACCCTGAAGGCTAAGCCCTATTCCCTAAAGACAACATCGCAGCATGCGCGGGTCAATTCCAAGCTCGTCCTGAACCACTTTTAGGGTTCAGGGCTTAGGCGTTAGGGTTTGAAGAGCGTGTCTATATGTAATGAGGGGATTTGTTTTACCCAACCCCCAAAAGAAAGACTCGATAACGCCCTGCCACTTTTTTAGGGTCACACTTTTGAGGAACCGTACAGAACCCTTTGGAGGGAACTGGGAACCCTTTCATTCCCTCGTAGCAACCCTAAACCCTAAACATTGAACCCTAAACCCTTCACCAAGGCCAGATAGGAAATCCTTCGGTTTAGAGTTTAAGGTTGAGGTAGGAAATCCTCGGTTTGGGCTTAAGGGTTTAGTGTTTAGGGTCTAGTCTTGAGGTATGAAATCTTCGGTTTGGGGTTTAGGGTTTAGGGTTGAAATCTCTATGTATGCTTATATTATTCTCCATAATTGCGAGAGTATATCCCTTTATCTTGAACCCTAAACACTTAAACCCTACATCCTAAACCCTCAGCCCTAACTCCTGAACCGCAAGCCATAAGCCCTAGATCCTGAACCCTACATCCTAAACCTAGGTGTTTTGTAACATACCCCTACCTAGCACTGAGGCAGCTTCCAGCACGAGGGCTGAGCTTGAGGCAGAGCTTCCAGCGTCGGACCCCTTGGATGCAGGCGGGCTTAGGGTTGCATTGGGGTCTAGGGAAGTTAAGTAGGATGGATCTCAATCCCTATATAACCTATTACGTCCCAGAAGAATTACATGTTCATGGGGCCCCTAATTCTATCCCAGTGTAATGTACGGCTTCAAATTATGAAAGGCTCTCATGTGGCAGCAATGCAGGATTTGTGGTTTGAGGGATGTCGCCAAGTAGCGATTAATCCCACAGGCAGTGCCTAATGAACAACGGGAAGCAGGTACTAGTCTAAACTCCTAGTCTCCCCCTTAGTAAGTCCTATAGTAGTCCCTTATATAATCCTCTATATAACCCACCAGTTTGCAGTGTGCATCGAGCTCATTACGGTCCAAGTAGTAGCAGTAGCTGTGCCGACCACCAGGGCCACGACCTAGACCACGATCATCACGACAGCACAACACTAGCAAAGATGACAGGAGGGAGGAGGAGGAGGAGAGCAGCAGCAGCAGCTGCTAGGCCAACACTCCAGACCCCTAAACCTAAATCGCCCCAGATCTTATGTATATCCCAAACACAAACCCAACCCGAAAACCCAAACGCCGAATCCTAAACTGCCCCAAAACCTAACCTAGAATGTGCCATGCTCTGCACATCCCCATATAATCACTGCTATCCAACATGTCAAGATATGTGTGGGCGAGCTGCTATTTTCAGAATGAAGCGGAAAAGCAGAAGGTAGTGGCATCTGCAGGACTGTAGCCATGAAAACCAAAGCTTTCGTAAGCCCTCGACGAAACGCCATTTGCGGGCGTCGGGCATAAGTAAGAGTTTTCCTGCAATAATGTAACCTTCTACGTGCTGGTACGTGGCAGTACTCATTGCAACCTTAGACCTATACCTGGACATCTGGTACCGCATATGTTGCCCCAATGTATTGTAATTCCTAGCCGCTTGTTGTCATTGTTGTGGGTTATTTCTTTGTATTGGTCTTGTAGTCATTATTAGTATTCTCATCATTCTCTATACGACTAGTACTGTTGTTCCTACACCATTCCACCGTTTCGCCTGGCGAGGCCATCACCACAGCAGCAAGGCCCAGCGCAAGCTGGAAAGGCACAGGGTAGGGGTAGAAAGATATGGGGTAGGGCCCTACATTAAGGTTTAGGGTTCAGGGATTTTGGGTTTAGTGTTTGGGTTTGGGGGATTGAGGGTAGGGATGTAGAGGGACATCTCACCCGCAGAAAGGAGAAGCAAAGGGAAAAGAACATGGAAAGTGAACATGGAAACCACGATTGTATGTTGGTTTGGTAGGATTTGAGGTTCTAAGCGGGGTCCCCTTGTTGGAGGTACCTATGTTCATATCGGGTTCTCAAACTACAATATGATAGTCCTTGGTGGGGGTGTTGCTATGAAATATGTTGTTGTTTTGTACGTGGGGTCTGTGCGCTAGTGGGACCGCCTGGAGGATATTAGAGGACCCTGATTCGGCGAAATTTCCATATAATGTGCCAAACTGGCGTCCGTAAGACTTCTCAAAATGCAGGGTCATGAGATCCTAAACGTAAACCGCCCTAAGCCCATTGTGGAGCGGTACAGGGACCAGGGGTTTGCGCAAACTTACTTCATCATTGTCCACAGGTGCCGCCTACCACTGTTGTTTTCCCTTTCTATTGCTCCATGCTCTGGCAGCAACGCCTTGTGAGGACTTGCATCATGCTTGCTTGAAAGTTCTTTCATACACCTAAACCCTAAAACAGCGTGCGAGTGCAGTTATGTCAGACATTTGTGCTGTTAATAGGGAATGAAAGATGAATGAATGAACGGATCCCTTATATGATCCGCAATACTGAAGGGGGTTTCATTTTCTTTCTCCATTCCCTACAGCCCTAAACCCTCAACCCTGACTAGTAGTTTCCATTCTCTTTTACATTCCTTCAGTTCCTAGACCCTACACCCTAAACGCAGCCAGCAAGTAGATGCCACAACCTGCCGAGGGCTGAAGCTCGGAAGCAGGTTTTGCCCTTCTTGCTGTCAGCCTGGCACGCTTGAACGCTTCTCCTTTGGGTTATATAGGATCTTTCCAGGGTTATAGAGGATAACACAGGGGGAATTAATATAGAGGATATCATGGGGCTTATAGGATACTATAGGGCGTATAGGTGATTATAGCGGGTATATGGGCTGTTATGGGGTTATGTAGGGGTTTATAGGGTCTATATAGGCTATTAAAGGGTTTATATAGGATATTATAGGGGTTGTATAGGGTATTATAGAAGATATGTACCATGTCATGCGTTAAGGTCCACTGGGAGCTTCAGAGGCATCTCTATCAATCACACGTCTAATAACCCATCAAACTCCAAGCAAGGGGATTCAGGCGCTTATTTGTGGCCTAGATAAGCTCTGCATTCCCTTTCCTTAAGTGGAAGCTCCCTCTGGTATATGCAGCCCCTATAATACCCCATATACTCCCCTAGCCTATATAAACCCTATAAAGCCCTACATAACATAACCCCATAACACCCACAGAAGCCTGAGTACTCAATCCTGCCTCCAATCGCGCACTTCTTGCCGGAAAATTCCTGTTAGGAGTTTCCCCCATTTAGGGATACCTTTTTGGGGGATCCCAATAACAAGGACTATAGTATATTAGGGTCTATGTTGGGGTCACCCTATTTTGGGTATACTTCATTGGCTGTGTGACTTTGAAGGCAGAATGGCTTCCACACCGTAAAGTCGAAAAAGACGTTCTTCTGGAGGCCGCAGCCCTTTGAGCCCTCTGAGTAGGAGGGATACGTTGAGATTCCGTAGGGTCTGTGGAGCTCTGCAAAAATGTGCAGACGCTTCGTAGGTTGTGTACGGAGTCTGATGAAAATCGTAAGCACCACAAGGAGTTTGGATGCAGTATCTTATGTAGGAAAAGCTTCGGTGCTGCTGTCCGCAGAGGTCATGGTATCCTTTGCACACAGCCGTGAAGCAGAACGACCTGGAAACGGTACGCTTGCTGCTCACTGCAGGCGCTGTCGGTCTGCATGTGCATCAAGCCTTACTCTAAGGGTCCAAGTACTTAAAAGCATATACTTGCCCAAGACTACAATTACTGTAGGCAGAATTCCAAGTACCAAATTAATGGGTACTTAGACCCGTAGAGCCTCAATTCCTTATACAAAGATTGTGGGGCGCCTCCCTGATCATCTTCACAGTGTGTATCCTCGAGTGCCATTTTCATGTCACCTCGGGGGAGCATATAAAAAATGCCCCTTGATGTCACTATACACCCTCTAGCTCCCGAGACGGGGGGTTGTCACAGTCATGGTCCCTGCCTGGGTACCCTAAATAGGTGGAGGAAAGCTATACTGGGGACACAGAATGAGACTGGGATTTTGACAAGCCTCCAGACAAAGCATACCTTTTCATGTCGCAGCTTCATACTCCCAGACCCTAAACCCTAAATCCATGTTCCATGTCATTCTTCATCATAGGATTTCGGGCAGGCAAGATTCCCTTGCAGCCCCAAAGTTGACAGCTCCCCATCTAACGCTTTTCAACACCTTTATGCGGTCTATTCTAGTTTAGGGGTAGGATGTCCCTAAACATTATAGCACACTAAACCCTAACCCTAAACCCTAAGCCCGAAACCCCCAAACCCTAAACCATCCTAAGCCCCAAACCCCCTAAACCCCGCAAACCCTAAACCCTAACCCCCTTGTGAGCACTGTAGTTTGTGCCCTCCCCCTACCCGCCCCGTCGCCCACTCATCAGGGTGCGGGGTAGGATAGAGGCGCACGCCGGCAAGGCGCCTTAAGGGCTGTTGCTTACTATCCTTCCACAGTGCAAGCCTTCATTTGCCAACCCCGGACAGCTGAGCACGACCACCACAAGGCTGCCGCTGGCTCCCGGACGCCCGGGGGCAACCCGCTCTTAATGGCTGCAGCTTCACACTCCCCTTCAACTCTGCGCTGCAAGTGGGGAGTGACTCTCAGAACTGCACCCACACTACATACACATGTGCCTTCTGCCGATGACCCGCTTCCCTGGCCCACCCTTTGGGGCAAAGACCGGTAGCTGCAGCTTTGCCCCGCAGCACCCTGCGATACACTGTTGGGCCCTTCGCAGCCAAGCCCTGCCTGAGACGTCTTCCAGCGTCACCGTCCTCCAGAAAGCTTACTTATTCATGGCTCCGGGCAGCGGGCCGGCTACGCAAACCCATCCCCGAAAGGAAGCCCTTTACCCGGCATTAACCAAGGTTTGGGACAACGCCTGGATCAAGGCGCGCCTGTGCTCGATGCTGCGCCAAGAGCCCTTACAAACTTCCCGGCTCACTTGGCCAGGACCTCCGTCACGAAGTTTCGCAGCACCACGTAACCTTGGGCGCTCATAACCTGTCTAAGCCTACATTTAACCCCGGACAGCCGAGCACAAGCACCGCAAGGTTTCCTCTGGCTCCCGGAAGCACGGGGGGCAACCCGTTTTCAATGGCTGCAGCTTCACACCCCTAAACCCCCTAAACCTCCTGAACCCCCAAACCCCCTAAACCCTACAAACCCCAGGACTCTGGCAGTTTGAGGGGCTCTCGCACTCTAAGGTTGAAACCATGGGGCCCTCAACGCTCGGATCCTTATATACCTACTGTATACCCCATATGTACCCTTAAGGGTCCTTAGAATCCCCCTTAACTGTTTAAGGGCCCATATTAGGAGTCCATACCTCTAACCTTAGACAGACCAGGTGCAGATCCGCAAAAGCTGAATTCCAAGGGCGAGACGCTGTGCCCTTAGCATTCTCCAAGCTGGATCCGTATCTAGGGTTTAGGGTTTAGGGGCTTTGAGTTTAGGCCTTTAGGGTTTAGGGTTTAAAGGATTTAGAGTTTTAGGGCTCTAGGGGTTTAGGGTTGAGGATTTACGGTGAAGGGGCGCCCGAAATCAGGATGAAAGTATTTTGGGATCTGTAATCGTGTCCCCTGTTTGGGGAAACTACCATGTTTGTGGTTTTAGGGCCAAAGGATTTAGGGGATATAGTCTAACTTTGAGATTTAGGGGTTGGGGAGTTAGGACGTAGGGCTGTAGGGTTTAGGGGATCATGGCTGTTGGGGCTTGGAGTTAGGGTTTTAACGACTTAGGGATCAAGGTCTAGGGATTCAGGCTTGTGCCATTTGGGGCGACTTTCCTCCTTTAACTTTACTTCAAATCGGATCCTTTTTCCTTGGGGAGGAGGGGCCAAAAGAGTGCCATTGCTCAAAACAAAGGCTCCGATATACAAGAAGTAAGTCCCGCAAGGGGTCCCTACCAGAAATCCTCAAGTGAAAGCAAAGCTGTTTAGTCGATGGGATGGCTTGCAACAAAGAGATCAAGGAATGAATAAGTGACTGCACGAAAAGTTGCAGGTTCAGGAGTTGGGTATCTGCAAGTTCTGTTGAATAATAGACGACGAAGACTGATCTCAACAGATGCAACATGGTACTCCCAGCAGCCAGAGGAGCAGAGTTAGCAGCATGCGGTCGGAATTGCCATGACGTGAGCACTAGAAGCAGCCGCAGTTAAAGTTGGATATTTAAGCCAACGATGAACGCCAGAGCCTGTTTGCGAGCTCATTACCGGAATGCAAATAGACAGGGCTCTTCTTTTTCCTGGAGTAGATAGAATTCGAGGCGCTAGGTGTCTCAGGACCAGGTCAAGCGCTGCAGTGCTAGGCTAATCGCCTCCCTCTAATAATGAACCCAATGACAAATGCGGGTTTCCCAAAATTGGGGGTACCATTTTTGAGGTCCCGATAATAAGGATTATGATTTTTTAGGGTTTATATTGGGGTTGATTATTTTGGGAAACCATGAACTATTCCCCCATATGTATGCTTGTGCTACATGGGTGGCATTCATTATGAGGCGGGAGGGATTACAACACACTTTCATCCTATAACCTTGCTTTTTCTGACTCAATCCCAAAGAGGAGGGCTGCCTCCTACGGACACTGAGCACGCAACGCATTTGGGAGTTTCCCAAAATTAGGGCTAGCTCTTTGTGGGGGTCCCTATAGTAAGGATAGCAGTATATCGGGGTCTTAACTGGGCCATGCCTACTGATGGAAACTACCATGTCATTGGCATTTTAGATCAAATCCTTACTCGGCTGGACAGAACCCGTTTGCATTGAAGTTGCATACCTTCCATGTGATGAAACTCACCCATCAAGATCTGCACACGCCCGCCGAGTCCTGTTGGGTTTTGACGTCACCTACAGACTAGTCAACCCTAGACCCTATCAATTCCCATAATTCCCGTGTATTGCCTGCAACTGTTCAAAAGAGGTACAACCTCTACGCCGCTACGCCTCTGCTAGAACTGCATTGCTTGAAGGCTTATGGGTAGTTGTGAGTTTGTCCTGGAATAGGACAGCCACAGTCTCAACCTAATCTAACTGACTTGCAACCCACTTCTGGCGACCTACGAGTTTTCAATCAAGCGCACCAAGCCGTAGACTCTAAACCCTTACCCCTGACGAAGATGGCAGAGCACTCTGATTCGCACGCATATCCCTAGCAAAACATCCTTAACCCGCTTCCCTTGGGGTTCTTTAATGTCTCATTGTAGTGCAACTCCAAGGAACTATTAAAAGGTACTTCTGTAGTATAGGCCAAACGGGACTACAGACGAACCCAGAACTATAAAACACCTCCAAAACGTCTAACCCTAAACCCTTCATATCCCTATGTAAGCTGATGTAACGTATAAGCCTAGATGTCCGTACGTACCGCACCCCCTTTTTAAACCCTATCTGACCTATATACGCTTCCTTGAAAAATCTTAAAGGACTCTATATACCCTAAACCCTAAAACCCTAAAAGATTCGGAGAAAAAAAACGAAAACCTTAAACCCCAAACCCAACCTCAACTCTGAACTCTAAAATCTTTGAAAAACACCCTCACGACGCCCTTAAACCCGAAGCCCTAAGCTCAAGGCCTGAGCAGCTTGCAGAGCGCTGAGCCCTCGGAGCACAGCAGCATAGTATAGTATAGTATGGCATAGTATGGTATAGTATGGCATAGTATGGTATAGTATGGTATAGTATGGTATAGTATACTATGGGATAGAATAATATAGAATAGTACGGTATAGTATAGAATAGTATAGTATAGTTTTGATGGGAGACATCTGCGGGGTTGAAAGGCTGTGCCGAGCAGGTTTGAGGTTGGAGGTTTGGGGTTTAGGGTTTCAGGCTTAGGGTTTAGGGATTTTGGGTTTAGGGGTTTAGGGTTAAGGGCTCCAGGGAACGGTTCAGGTTTTAGGGTTTAGGGTTTAAGTTTTGAGGGACCTGATGGACGATTTTTGTTTTTAGAGTTTTAGGGATCTAGTCTATAGGAATATCTAGGGTCCTCTACTCCAGAATTGAGGGCTAAGGATTTCAGGGTCCAGGGATTGGGGTCAAGTGCGGATCTCAGGTTGTAGGGTTTAGGGAGGGGTTATTGTGGGGCTAGAAATCTTTGCGGAAGCCCCCCTACACCCTACACCCTCAACAAGAGGGCAATGGAAAGGGGCTCTAAGACCTTGCTTTGGTCTTATGTACCCCACGTGTGGCGCTTTACAGTTTCAGGTTATTTTTAGAAGATGCGCCCAATGATGGGATTGGCACAGCCCTATAAGCCCTAAGCCCTAAACCCTATAAACCCTAAGCCCTAAACTTTA
>CAJNIZ010013447.1:124438-143633 GCA_905231905.1 Symbiodinium pilosum
CTTTCCATTTCATCTTCCATTTGTCTCTCCATTGTAGTAGTTGCAATTTTTCATCGCCCACACCAAACCTTTCATTGCCCCTACACCCTAAACCCCAAACCCCAAAAACCCTAAACCCTAAACCCTAAAAACCCTAAACTCTAAATCCTGAATCCCTAAACTCTAAATCCTGAAGCCCTAAAACCCTAAACCCTAAACCCTAACCCCTCAAACCCTAAAACTCTCAACCCTTAGAACAAACCTCAGACTTTTGCCTTTCTCCATTGTTGGCGCAAGGGAGCACTGGGCAAAGGCCTTTAGGGGTCATGTAGGGGCTAAGGGGTTGGGGTTTAGGCTATATAGGGGTTAGGGTTTAGTGTGTAGGGCTTAGGATTGATCCTATAAATCCTGCATTAAGGTTTACGTAGTGTTTAAGGATGAATTTTTGGTACCTTATACCTTGGGAAGTATGGTACTATGGTATACGAAGGTCATGCAGGACATCGATTACCAACAGAAGTTTATGGGTTTATGGATTGGGCTTTATTCAGGTAGATAAGATAATCAGAATGAAGGCCCTTAAGGCAATACAATATCGCTGTAGCTCTCCGACTCTCATGATTCTTGTGACTCTCGCCGTCGGACCATTTCTGAGAACCATCTCAACACATGGCCTTGTGATTCGAGCCTCAGACAGAGGCCGGAAAGTGTAACCTAAACCCTAAATCCTAAACCCTAAACAAACTCCACAAACCGATTGCAAAGGCGAAGCCTTCCTGTTCAAGCTCAACCTCAAATCTTGGTCTAACCTCCTTAAAGGGGGCTATTTAGGGATTAGGGTTTAGGGTTTAGGGATTACATAGGGGATTTGTTAAGGGGGATTATACGCTGAAACTTGCCATAAACCATCAAAACCTCGCATACCCCTACCCATATGCACTAGAAGCGCCAAGAAGGCAGCGTAGCATTAAACGTATAGTCCCTAAGCTTTAAACCCTGAACCTCCCCCACCCTACACCCTAAGTCCTTGACCCCAAGCCTCAAACCCTAAACCCCTAAACCCCGCCATATACCCTAAACCCTAAACCCTATAACCATGTCCAGGCTTAAACCGCTCTGGCACGCGCGCTGAGATGGTCGAGGTCTTGCATCACGCAAAGGCGTACAGCTTGCTTAGATTTTAGGGGTTTAGGGTTTAGGGTTTAGGGTGTAGGGTGTAGGGTGTTAGGGTTCCAGGGTTCTAGGTTTTAGGGTAATTCCCAATATCACTTTGAGGGCTTTAGGATTCAGATTATAGAACTAGAAATGTAGAGGGAGGGAGAGAGAGCGAGAGCGAGCGAGGGAGGGAGGGAGGGAGGGAGATAGGGGATTGGGTTATACGTGGGTATAGAGGGTTTATCAGGATATTTAGGGGTTTATATGAGGACGTATAAGGATAGAAAGGGGCAGAAATGGCTGTATACGATTAGAATTGAGGGTTCAGGGGTTCTGGGCCACAGGGCTTGGGGTTTAGGACGTGAATGGGACCCGCCGAGAACATGGCAGGAATGTGATAGTGATTTAGCGACCAGGGTCCTTATTCCTGTTCTATTCCAACTAGGTTCTTGGGGTTCCCTGTTTCATATTCCCATTGCCGTCTTTTTTGGCGTCTCGATGTTCATGATGCTGCGTGTGCGAGGATGAGATCTGGGATGACAAGTCAAAGGTGTCTTAATTAATTTAGGGTTTGGGGCTCAGTGTTGATTTATCTGCTCCCCTGACAATAGCCCGCATGATAGCAATTTCCTCTACTATATGCAGTAAGGGTTTTATATTGAGAGTGTTTATTATCAGCGGGGTGGGCAGGTTCGATTAGCTGAGTCTTAGGCCACGCTCAGGTTCTGTAATATACCTACTCTTGTTATCCTGGCAAGGCTTAGAATATTCCCATAAAACCCGCTCTATAGTCCTTGCAACCCTAAACGCTGAAGCCAAAACACCTACTGTTTGGTAACCTGCCTACCGTGCTGAGAGTGAAAGCACAGTGTTGAGAATCTATGGCATGCTTGGACGGTTTGCTAGGACTTAGCAGTCCGTTACGTATGGGGATAACTGGGATTGGTTTACAGGGGTCCTATTAAATTCATTTACTAATGAAGTAGCCCTGACCCTTGTTAAACCCTAAACCCTAAACGGCGCTAAACCCTAAACTGCCTAGACCCTCCTCCTACCCTCTATTATGGCCTAAGTACCTACTATTAGGGACCATATATCCCCAATTAAGGGTACAAGGAGGGTCCTGGTGCGTAAGACTATGAGTTGGGGTTTTGTGGTTCCGGCTTTGGGTTCAAGGTTTGGCCTTGCGGTTCATTAGATGCTGGGCTCGCATGAGGGGACTCCTCAAAGAGGAAGGACTAGGGCTTACAGGGAGTATAGCTTTTAATTAAAAACTGTTTTTAATTAAAAACAAACAGCATGTGCAACTGCATCTTAAGGATGCTATCTTGCTGAGTTTGCGAAATGCCCTGGTGCAGGGGAAGAAGAGAAAGTCATCCAAGAGTCCGCCCGAGACGTCAATGAAGGCCTGAGTGGCTTACATTGTGGGTCTCCTTTTGACGGCATTCCCACTTGTACTTCAGTGTGGATGTTTCGTCAAATC
Organism: Symbiodinium pilosum; assembly: GCA_905231905.1. Classification (NCBI taxonomy): domain Eukaryota; class Dinophyceae; order Suessiales; family Symbiodiniaceae; genus Symbiodinium; species Symbiodinium pilosum. Next base: position 127,056 of record CAJNIZ010013447.1, read on the forward strand.
AGTGGTCTCTTTTTTGGGAATCCCTCCAATAGTGATTGCATGAACTTGGGGGCTTACATTGGGCCCCCTGTTGATGGACGCCCCCATGTGAATGTTGGAGTGTGATACCGTTGCTGCTGTCATTGGCTTGCAGGACTGTTTTTCCTCCCGCAAGCCCTAAACCCTAAACCTTTCAGCCTGAGGTAGCTTCATCAGTTCCGTTTGAGTTGCTGTATTATGGATAGGCGAGATTCGTGGAATCCTACCCAAAGAATCCAACTTAGAGCAGGCAAATGACTTTACTGTACAAGTAATATCATTGTTACTACTAACATTACTTGGGGTTTAGGACTTAGTGCCCTAAACCCTAAACCCTGAACCCTAAACTGTTTCTATTTCCCAAAACTATGCAGGTATGGCGCTCGAAGGTGGCATCAGGAAGCTATCCGGGAGTTTCCCAAATTAGGGGTAATTTTTTTGGGGATCCCCATCATAGGGATTATAGTATTTGGGGGTCTATATCGGTCCCCCTATTTTGGGAAACTACCATCCAAATTTCCTGATGATTTTTCGGGATTGACCAAACAACGTGTGTCAGCATTAACGAGTCCCAGGGATGACTAATTTAGGGTTTAGGGTTTAGGGTTTAGGGTATGTGGGTGGTGGTCAAAATGATGGTCCGTTTTTGGGTACCCTAAATACTAGGTGCCGCATTATAATGGGGATCCAAAAAGGGACCATAATGTTGACAACCACCCGTGTGGACCTCCCCGAAAAAAGGGCCCTGATCTCCCAGACACTGCAAGGCTAAAAGAGACTTTGCGATCATTTGGACCCTAAACCCTGGGTAGGCCCCTGGGATAAACACTTTTTCCCTAATGGCTTTAATAAGGGACCCTATATACTAATATTTTTCAAAAGGTTTTAGGGGCCAACCCAGAACCTTGAAGCCTGAATCCCAAGCCCTCAACTCCAAACTCTTTTCAGGAGACTAGTCAGGAAATGATCAAGTTTAATCAGGTTATAACCCTATAACCTATATTCCCCCTACAGTTACTACTATAGACAACATATAAAACCCCAATATATACCCTAATAACCCCTATATAACCCCTATAATCCCTGTAGTTTCCATTTTCTTTTCCATTCTCCTTATAAAACCCCAATAGTATACCCTATAGTCACTGTGAGTCATGATGTCTTGTGCTGCGCGCAGGGGAAGTCCATGTCCAGCACTGTCTCGTCGCTGGATACTATCACTCCCCGAGGTGGGCTGCAGTGGCTAAATTTGGGTTTTGGGTTTAGGGTTTAGGGTTTAGGGTCTAGGGTTTAGGGTTTAGGGTTATACTGGGGTAATATTGGGACAATGGAAAAGAAAATGCAAAGTATTATAGTATGCGTTATATGGTAGTTTCCCAAAAAAGGGGAACCCCGATATAGACCCCCTAAATACTGTATTCCACGTTATGTGGACCCCCAAGAAGGTACACCTATTTTGGGGAAACCTCCATATGCTTTAGGGGTAGAATCGTTGAGAATGAAATGGACATGAACATAGAAAACCAAATGCAAATCGGGATGATAGCATCATTGATCACCATAGGATTTCTGGGCAGAGCATCATTGATCATCATAGGATTTCCGAGCAGTATTGATATTATTAGTACTAGGGTTAGTACGATTCGTAGGTTAATGGGGTTAGTAGGCCAATAGGATCCGTAGGCTTATGAGGGTCAGTATAGGGTTGACCTGGTTCGAAGGGTTGTTTGGCTTACTAGGCTTAATAGGTTGGTAGGGTGGATGGGATTGGCAGGGTTCTTGAGGTCATTATGGAGATTCGGTTAATAGGGTTGTCAAGGTTATCAGGGCTTGTCAGATTTAGGGTTTAGGGTTTAGGGTTGAATGGGAACAAAGCCAATGTCTGAAGCACGGTTGGCCCCTGGTTGTTCAGTTGTACAGGGATGCCCACATACGGGATCCGAGCGGTATGATGATAAGGGGGTTTGGGAACCCCAACCTCCCAAAATTTGGACTTTACAGCTAACTATCATATGACTAGAGTCGCATGCTTCTTCTGGGACATTGCGAAAACCTCGGGATGAGTAAAGGGAATTATTTTGGTGCTTTTTGACAATCTCCCGAATATGGGGGGTTGGTAGCAATTCGAGGTCTTTTTGGGGGTTTCCGATGATAAAGATTTTTGTCTCCTCTACGACCTCAATCCCGATACCGCTGAACAACGCCACAGTTGGCACAGCCGCAGCCTTCATGATCTTTTGTAACAGAATGATTTATTCGGTTTGTATATGGGCATTTTGAAAAGAGGCTCCTGGTATATACCCATCTGATTTATAATCCGCACCATTACTACCCCTAGTGCTTCGAAAAGCATAATTATGCAGCATAGCAAATTTCACTGCCCCTGATGGGGTTATTAGTATGTCGTCAACCAATGTCCCTAAATCGTAGACCCTGAACTCCAAGGGTAAAATCCTGAGCCCTGCAAGGTGTATAAGGCGAGCCGCAGACCTGCAAAGGCAAGGTTGGAATTCAGAAGGTGCTTTCAGCACCAACCTAAAGATGCGAGATCGTGCGCCCTTTTGTTCTAGAATGTTCTAGAGAATGATTTCTTCAAACTAGGTACATCATGAACTTTGCTGATGTTTGCATGCACGGCGCCGTAGCGCGTCCAGCGTCATTACATTCTTACAAATTCTACTTTCCGCTTAGTGGCCATCCACAGCCATGGCCGGTAAGCGGCTGCACAGGGTCCTTCCAATCGCGATGGACAAAAAGCTTTGTTGCGGTTCTTGATACGAGTACTACCTTAATCACGAGCATCATCAGAATGACTTGCTTACAGGGTCGTCACACCCCTCTCATATCATGACCAGGTGGCCGTATGCAGGGGGAATTAGCATCAGTACCATCTTCATATCCGTGAATGATTTTCTCATTTCCCCACCGACTTCCATGGTGGCAGTCCCCACCTGCATGGGCTGGATTTGCAACTGAGCCGTCCGTCTTGTTTGGCTTCGGCAGAAAGACGGGCACCATGCCTCACAAGACATGCAGTGCTGCGAGCAACACGACGCACGACAAGTCATTTCCATGGAGCAATTGCTGACCTTCTGAGCGCCGTAGACTCCTAAGTCACCAAAATCCCAGCCAGGCAGTTGTGCACTCAAGTAGTGGCCCTCGTGTACGTAAATGGGGATCAAAGTTTGTGCAATAGCATGCACTGCCAGAGGCTCAGTGGCTGTGACCCTCGGGAATGGAGGAGTGGAAAAGAAGATGGAAACTACGACGCTGTTCAGGGTTTGAGGTTAGAAATAAGAAAGTATCCCCTCCTCCCCCCCTCCCCCCAAAAAAGAAGTTAGATACCCCAAGTTTGGTACCAATATGCACTGCTGTAATATTTGCAGTGAGCTGTGCCGCGGAGTCGAAAGCTTTGTGTCGACCTGCCACTCTAAGGATCCTCATGCCGCTGTATGCCGTCAATGATATCATCAACATTGCACATGGTAGAGGCCAGGTAGCAGCTTTCCAACCTAAGCGGTTTAGGGTTTAGGGTTTAAGGCCGTGACGTCCAAAGGGTTTAGGGCTTAGGATTCAAGATTCAGGGTTTAGGGTATGGGACTAGGGTTCAGGGTTTCGGGATGCTGATCCGATAATGGATAGTCAAGTAGAAAAGAAGATGTACCATGAAATGGAAACTGTTCCTATATTGAGGGTTCACAGGGATAATTACCCATATTATGGGCCCATACCCCTGCTACAATTATAACAGATGGTACCTCGAATAGATAAACTTGTAGGGGTAAGATTTAGGCCCCTTAGTTCCAAAATCTCCATCAACCCCTATATAAGCCCAGTTTCCATCTCATTTTCCATTCGATTCTCCATTATTGGTGCAATATCCCTAAACCCTAAACCCTAGATCCTAAACCGTAAATCCTAAACCCTAAATCCTAAACCCTAAATCCTAAACCCTAAATCCTAAACCCTAAATCCTAGACCCTAAATCCTCACCCTGACCCGCAGGCGTTCGCTTTCATGGGGTGCCGCCACGTGGAGCACAGATCTGCCGACTCCCCACCCAGTACAGACACGAGGCCTGCTAGGGTTTATAGGGGTTATATAGGGGTTATATTGGGATATTGAAAAAGAAAATGGAAACTACTATTCAAGGTTTAGGGTTTAGGGTTTGGGGTTTAGGGTGTATAGTCCCCCCTTAAGTAGATAGAATATGAGGTACATGGGGATCTTATTATAGGGTTTAGGGTTCTGGGATAGAATGTGTGGTATTTGGGGATCTTAATATGGGGTTTAGGGTTCTGGGATCGAATATGAGGTATATGGGATCTTACTTCAATATACCCAAAGCCATACTCTATTTACTGAAGGGGGACTATAGGGTCTTAGGGCTGACGGCATAGGATTTTGGAAATTTGATTTTGGAAATTTTGGTGATTCAGGGTTTAAGTCTTGGTGCACTCCCATTTTGCCAAGTGATGGATACAATCCGGCTAGTTTTCTGACTTCGGCTCCATCCGCTTGCTATTCAGTATTCCACTCACTTTCATCACTGTCATGGTCATTGCTATCATTATCCATGCGAAGATTGCTCCAGTTCACCAGCATCATCACTTTCAATGCCTCCTGGTTAGCATGTCATGTGTGATATTTCGAGTCTTGTACTTAATCCCAGTATTCTTAGATTCACTTCGTTGTTATGTTTAGAGTTTAGGGCTCTTCTTTTTGTCAGCGCTCTTCTGCTTTTTGCTGGTACTACCCTTACGATGTGTAGACAATGGGTAGAGCGCCCGCCCACCAGCTATCACGACACTGCATCGTTGTGATGCGGCTTCACCATACAACCAGCCCACGAATGGGACTTTCTCAACAACATTACATACATCTGTTATAAGCAAGAGGTTGTAACAATCAAGGTCCTGTGGCCTGAGGGATATGGATGGGGACGGGATCGTACACAAAGTACCTGGCCCCATGTTCCTTGGTTGTTCGCAAGGAATGGAGTGGAAAACAGGGAAATTATGGGTTTATCGGGTTACATAGGCGCTGCTATATAGGATCCATTCCTGCATTCCCTACCAAGGACCCAACAGATTAGTTCTCCAATTCTGGAAACTGCATCCAGTACACGCAAATTTCAATGAAACCGGCCACCCTAATCCTACATGTCAAACCTTGTGCCTCAAACACTAAGCACTAAGCCGTGTTTCCATCTTTTTGAGAATAAGTTTGTTCAGTGTTGGCCGATTTCATTTCAGGTGAGTGATGAAGAGGAGGAATTTGACTGTGCAGCTCTTACACAGCTGGGGGAAGGTGCTGCTGTTCGGGAGTAAGGTTGGATCTAGGGTTTAGGGTGTTGAGAAGTGAGGGTACAGGGTTTATGGGCCATAATGAGGTTCGGATAGATTAGCCCCCTTAAGTTGACAATGAAGGGATTGAAGAGAGTATGTTTGCAGGCCTTGAAAGGATTATATGAGCTAATGGCAATAGAAGGGTTGTCAAGGAGCTTTTAAGGGTGGGCATAGTGTAGGGTTTAGGGTTTAGGGTCCATTTTGTAGTTCAGTATAGTTCCCAATACACTCCCACATGGGAACCCATGTCCATTAAGTACATCAGGCAGTGCCGACGATAGCTCCCTAAACCCAAACACTAATCCCCTGAGTCGAGCCCTCAACCCTAAACCCTAAACCCATAAGAGCTATACTGTCTAAACTCCTAGTATTCCCCTTGATAACCCCTATAGTACTCTCCTATATAATCCCCTATAATCCCCTTTTAAGGAGTTTAGACTATAGCTCATAAAGAAATCTTGACTGCAACTTATATGGAGAGTCGGAGGTGCTTCTGCATCGGTGCGCATGCAGGTGTGGGTTGGTGGATCTGCGCAGCGTCCCCCTAATTAGGATTATAATACTTTGGGGTCTTTTTTACGCGGTTAAGGGTTTAGGGTTTAGGGTTTAGGGTTTAGGGTTTAGGGCTTAGGGTTTAGGGTTTGGGGTTCAGGGTTTAGGGTTTAGGGGTCTATATTCGGGTCCCCTCATTTTTGGAAACTACCAGGTATTGCTTTTGTTTTCCGAAGGGTTCCTGATTTAGAAGCATGGCTATGTCGACGCCTCCTCATTTGGAGATTGCATAGCCCTGTGCTTCTGATTGCTATCCACATAGAATGGAAAGTGGCAAAAACACCTTAAACCCTAAACCATCAGATTTCCATGCCCCAACTTCGGGGCGTTTACTGGCCTCAACCCCAAACCCGGCTCATGAAACCTTAGTATCATCCGAAAATGACGAATCCTATCCCTAATCCCTAAACTTCAGTCTTAATCATTCAATCCCTTGTGTTTTGACCCAAGTACCTAAGCCTGGGTCCTGAAATCCCAGACCGCAAGCCCTAAACCTTAAACCCTTAAACCCTAAACCCTCAGCCTAAAGCTCTGGGGTCTGAACCCCACAGCTCAAAATCCTTAGGCCCTGAATTCCAGAGTCAGAGGTGCGGCTACAGAGCTTAAGTTCAGTCACCGTAAGAGGTGTATATACATATATATATATATGTATGCTAGCATATATATATATATAAACCTAAGGCCCTAAACCTTAAACCCTAAACCCAATACCCTTCACCCTAAATCCTAGACCCAAACCCTATAAAGACATAGTAAATCATAGGATTTCCCCTTAGCAGCAACTCCAAATCTGCCGCCTCGGGTCGTGAGAGCCATGGCTCTCCCATAGCAGCCTAAGCCTGAAGCCTTAAACTCTAGCCCCGAACCCCTGAACCCTAAATCCTAACTCCTAAACCCTAAATACCCCTAATCCTAATTCCTAGACCCTAAATACCTCACTCCTAAACCCTAAATACCCGAAATCCTAACTCCTAGACCCTAAATACCTAACTCCTAAACCCTAAATACCCCTAATCCTAACTCCTAAACCCTAAATACCTCACTCCTAAACCCTAAAAACCTTAAACCCTGAAACTGCTAAGGGCCAGCTCACTCAGAAGCTTCCGATTCATCTCCCAGGCGGTGTGCACGTACAGGGGCCAGAGGGTTTAGGGGTTTAGAATTTGGAGTGCTAGGGTTGTAGGGTTTAGGGGTTTTGTTGGCCTAAACCCTAAACCCTAAGCCCGCTTAGCGGCTTAAATACTTAGGTGGATCATGGAGAACCCAGCGGAGAACCAGATGACAGGGGCAATAGAGCTCGAAATGTGTTCAGGGCTTACTTAGGGTTTCGGGCTTAAGGGGAACGCAATGTCGGGTCCTCAGCAGTTAGGATACCCCATCGGAGTGCAGTTTACTATCATGACAAAAGGGCTGAGACAGGCTGAGACGGAATAATGTTCGGGCCCCAGGGTTTAGAGGGTTTCAGGGTTTAGGGTTTATGGTTTTATGGTTGTAGGGTTTAGGGGTAAGGCTTTGGGGTTTCAGGGCTTGGGGCCTCAGGGGTTAGGGCTTGAAGTTTAGAGTTCAGAGTTCGTGGCAAACTGTAAGAAAATTAGAATGACTGAATGATTTCACCCAATTGCATAGAACGTCGTCCCTAGAATCGCCAATTACTCCAGGTGAGCTGGGTTGATGGTTTAGGGTGTAGGGTTCAGGGTGCAAGACAAGGCTTACAAACTAGAACAAGGGAGCATCAAATGGGAAGTAGCATGGAAACTGGGCACAGATGCATGTCTACACGTAGTACAGGAGGGTCGGTCTCAAGAATTAGATTTTTGCTTCAGCTATCTTGTGTTGTGTGATACGAAGATTATGAGGGCATGGAAGGAGAAAAGCATCATGCCCCTAACTTTTTCAGTCATCCACCATGGAGCGGCCTCGCAGAAAACCGACGTGCATTTGTGGGTCACAGTTCCGGGATCAGGACGCAGAGGCTCTGAATGTGGCTGTACCTTTTTGGGTCTCAATCCCTAACCCCTAAACCCATAGGGTTTAAGCCCAAACCCTAAACCCAAACCCTAAACCCTTAACCAGTTTTGGGCTTGAGAAGGCTCCGCGTCAATCAAAACCTATGCTTTTGTCGGTCAGCTATGTTCGTGCTTCTCAGATGAGCCCATCATACCTATAAATGCACGCATATACGCGTGTATATGTAAATGTTGATGTATATGTATATGCGCGTTTATTCTGTATATCTATATGTATATGGTAGTTTCCCTAAATAAGGGGACCCCTATATAGTCCCAATACACTATAATCCTTATTCTGGGGACCCCCAATATGGTACCCCTAATGTTAGCAAACCCCCAATATGTCTGTGTGAGTATAAATGTGTATGTGTATATGGGCCGGAGATTCTGGGGCTAAACTCGAAAAAAGCTGACTTCCACATTCCTGATATGACCTATAGTCTAAACCTTCTAAAGGGGGGGAGGGGGGTTTTAGGGGATTATATAGGGGAGTATTGTAGGGATTATTAAGAAGGATACTAGGAGTTTAGACTATAGCTCACTGTTTTTCCAGAATGGGACTTCATTCTAAGATGTTGATGGTACCATGTCTGTGATGAGAAGGCTTCATGCAAGACTGACTTGAGCATATGCAGGAACTAGGCTCCGTTTAAACCTAAACCCGTAACTTAACGCTCTCAACTCAGAATTCCATACTTAGAGGAGAGTTAAGGGACCTGCATTCTTACTCTCCAAAGCCCAGACCCCAACTACCTTTTACATCCAGCAATAGTGACTATAAGGGATAGTGATGATGATATTCAGGCTTTTGGGGTTCTCTTATTCCCAGTTTTTCCACAATTACGGGGTGCGGGGTCCACCTAACCTATTCTAGTCATTTGCTCCGCAGGCTGGCTTTTCTCCCGAATCCCTTTCCCCTGAGCCCTCCACCCCCTAACAATAATCTGCCATGAATTTAGTACTGTGCAGAAGTACATTAGAGGAACATTCATTACGAGGGGGTGGGGGGGGTAATTGTTAGGGGGTGGGGACTACACCTCACACCTTAGGCCCATTCCCTATACAGTGATAGCCCGCAGCTCCTAAATATGGAGCTTATGGGGCTTTAATATACCTACCATAGTCCTCTGTGGTACCCATTACTGGGTGGGGATTGACCAAACTTGAACCCTAGACCCTAAATTCTAAACCCTAGACCCTAAATCCTAAACCCTAAATCCTAAGCCCTAAATCCTAAACCCTCACCCTAAATCCTAAACACGAAATCCTAAATCCTAAACCCTAAATCCTAAATCCTGCACCCTAGCCGCTAAACTCCTTGCTCTTGCAGTGTGAACGACTATGCCTTGAATCACACGAGCACGTTGTCCGAGGCGAGCTGGCAGCTTTTAGGGAGGTTTGGGGCGGCAGGTTCCCGTAATGCCTAAACCCAAACAAAGGTTTAGGGTCTAGATTTAGGGTCTAGGATTTAGGGTTTAGGATTTAGGGTTTAGGGTCTAGGGTCTAAAGGAATCCCTAAACTCTAACAGTGGTTTATTACCATTACTTAGGGTTTCGGGGGGTCATTTGGTTTTGAATTTATTGAAATATGGGTACCTCAAGTAATTAATGGTAAGTTTATAAATATGGGCTGGAGGGTTTAGGGTTAAGGGTTTACGGTCTAGGGGCCTTGGCAGGCTTTAGTTGTTAGTGGACTGCCGCAGGAGCGACAGTGCAGTTCCACATAAGGCGAAAGTCCCGTAAAGAAGGTTATAACTGCAGCCATCCTACTTATAACCCAGGCTTAGAATTCTTCGCAAACCTTCAAGTATAGTGCGCTTGAGGAAGGAATTCAGAAATTCTTCGTAACCATGCTCATATGAATCGAGCAGGTTTTTGGAAATATTGCACAGTTCCAAAGGCTTTCAATGCACAAATTATCCCCATGCACTCTCTTGTAGATTCAGTTGAGCATGGGAGCCTCGGAAGCTTGGCAGTTTACCCGAAGGACACCTACATAATCCACAACAGGGCCTCCATAACCTCCTTATAGTCGCCATAAATGCCTAGGGATTTGAGAACCACCCTGTTGTGATCTTAAGCTGGGTTGCTGCTAAGGAATTTCATATCGATTTAAAGATACTATGATAAGGAAACCCAATTTGTAACTAAAAACCATTTTATGCTAACTTAATTTACGCTCCTTCATAGCAACCCAGTAGGCTCCAAATCTTGAATCCTAGCTCCAAGCTATGACTGAACAGGTCGACTCAGCATCGGCTGGAAGTCCCACCGTCAGGCCATGTCAAAGCATGGACGTGAACGCTGGCCTCAAGCATCCAAGAGGTGAATCAATAAGGTAGTTTCCTTAAATAGAGGAACCCCAATACAGAACTCAATATATTATACTCCTTATTATGGGGACCCCCAAAAGGTACCCCTAATTTTAGGAAACTTCCATAACAAGGTCTAGGTGTGTGTGTGTGTGTGCAGGTATATAACATGTATAGAGGTGTATGTGTAGATCCATAGCATCGCAATATAGTTTGTATGTAGTCCTCAGAATATCACGTGACATTATTTGAACGTTGTTTGTGTATGTGTGTATATACGTAGATACACCTAGGCCTACAACTTGCAAGGTTGAGGGCACGAATTCCTGCATGATTCAGCCCAACGAGCCCAACCCTAAGTTCGAATTGAACCCTAAACCCTTAAGCAAGTGCCTGCTCTTAAGATTATACATATGGGTTCCGGGCTTAGGGCTTAGGTTGTGCATGGAGCTTGCTAATTTCCCGGACCCTCCAAGTAGGGAACTGGAACGGCTGAGCTTTGCTCTAACCATAGAAGAAGCACCGTTTGTCCAGTCGGCACAGCTCCGCGTATGACCTTCCTCGATTTGGTCTGCTCGCCATGTTTTACAACTCGGTTTTAGGGTTTAGGCCCGGCCTTTTGAAGGGTTGATACCATGTTGCTGGAGGGGCTTAGGATTGTGCCTTTTATTTGGGCCGGTGTAAGCAGCGATGGGGATGAAACATGCAGATACCCGCATGTCGCTCATGCTGCGATGGGGTATTTGGGGGTTTCCGCAAGGGGGCGGTCCCAATATCAACTCCAGTCTACTTTAATCCTTACTGCATGGGCTCCCCAAAGCGCCACTCATTTTGGAACCCCTCCATATTGGTTCTGGCCACTTTGGTGGTGATGACTTTGAGGTTCAGGTTAAGACACTTGGAGTCCAATCAGGCGTCTAATGTGCTTTCAGCCGGGCGGTTGATGGTTTTTGAAACTCATCCCTTAAATGCTGATTATAAAGGGGTATATGGGACCGTATCACAACAATTGACGAGAAAATGGAAAATGAAATAGAATATAGGGGTTATGAAGGGATAATGGAAAAGAACATGGAAACTACTACTTAGGGTTTAGGGTTTAGGGTGATAGAATATGGGGTATATGGGGATCTTGTTATAATATACCCTGGACATTGGGATTATGTAGAACTGCAAAGGTTTTGGTCTGCCGAGCAAATTGGAAGAAACTTCGCATTCCTAAAAAGCTAAACCCCTGAACCCTAACCTCTAAAGCCTAAACCCCTAAACCCTAACCTCTAAAGCCTAAATCCCTAACCTGTAAAGCCTAAACCCTAACCTCTAAACCCTGAACCTCTAAATCCTCACCTCTAAACCCTAACAGTCTAAATCCTCACCTCGAAGCCCTAAACCTGTAAACCCTAAACCTCTAAACCCACATCGGCGCTTGGATTAAAGATCCATCCCGGCGGCCCTAGAAGGATGCGCTACTAGACCCAAGAAGGTGGCTCTAGGGTTTAAGGGTTTGGGGTTCTAGGGTTTAGGGTTTAAGGGTTTGGGGGTCTAGGGTTTAGGGTTTAAGGGTTTGAGGGTCTAGGGTTTAGGGTTTAGGGGTTTAAGGTATACTTGTGGCAGGTCTGGCAGACTCCGATTTGTCGGAGACCGACTTTCTAGGGGTTGGCGAGGCGCCGCTGCGACATGAACCTTGGGATGTAGTATTAGGGGTTTAGGGGTTTTAGGGTTTAGGGGTTAAGGGATTTAGGGTTTAGGGTTTTGGGATTTAGGGTTTAGGAGATTTGGGATTTAGGGTTTAGGGTTTAGGGTTTTAGGGTTTGGGGTAGAGGGTTATGGGGTGTAAGGCTCAGGTAAGACCAGGGTAGGTTGTGAGGATGAGCTTTATTTAGGTACTGCCCCACCCAGTAACAGTCTATATTCGGGGTCCTATCAAGGGCTATATATAACCCTATTATAATTATTATCCAACTGTTACTGAGGGGGGGCAGTACTGAAACCTGTTTCATTTTTGAAGCAGCATCAGAGCTAAGCTTCTTTTCCTTATTAAGTCTTAGGATGTAGGATTTGGGCTTAATGCGGTCAACAGGGTTGTATGCCTGTTTCATATTTGTCGCAGCATCAGAGACAAGCTTCTTTTCCTTTTTATTTTTAGGGTTGAGGGCCGTCTTGGGTTCGGCGTTCAGGGTTCAAGTTTTAGTGTAATAGAGTTAAGAATCTTCAACACCATGACCCAGATACGCAAAAGCACCACAACGTTCTGTTAAAATACTCATTGCTGACATCTGCGCTCGTCTTCATAGCTTTTGTCACTCCACTTCCTGCTTGCAAGGTGACCAAGGACCGATATCCTAACCCTAAACCCCTAAACCCCTAAACCCTAAACCCTTAGTAGTTTGCATTTTCTTTTCCATTATCCTATAGGACTCAGGGAACAACATCCCACCCCAGTATTACACAAGAAGGTTGAGGACAAGCGCCCCTGTGTCCTCCTTAAAGGGGAGTTACGTAGGGGACTACTACTGGAGTGATTAAGGGGGATACTAGGAATTTAGACTATAGCTCATGCAACTTAGGAATAGCTTGCACTACAAAAACCAACCCTCGACCCTTCAAATCCCAAGCTTTTAGACTTCAGTACCCTAAGCCCAGAAAGTCCTAGAGCGCCTAGCCCCTTGCACCCCTAAACCCAGCCCTTAAACCCTCCGGAGAATGCTGCTTGTGAGACGGACGACAGCCGAGACTCCGAGTCTGATGGAGACCTCTCAAACGTGCATGAAGTGGATCTAGAGGCTGGGCAAATTATAGCGACCTCCCCCGACCTCACCTTAAAATGGCAGTCGATATAGAAGCAGACCCAAGTTGGCTTAATTTCAGGTTCTTGGGGGGTCTCAGGGGTTTAGGGTGTAGAGGGCAGGATTGGGGCTTCAGGTCTATAATCGTGTTTGGTGGACATAGGTTTCAGGCGCATAGGGATTCAGGCACACAGCAATTTGGGAGCCCTTTTGCAGGCGTTATTGGTGCCCTGCCAGTCCTGTTTGTTGTGGGTGGTCTCCATTCTTGTCAGGGTCGGTATCACTCGCCCAGGAATCTTCGAATCTTAGGTGGGTAGACTTTTCATACGCCTGCTTTTCTCTGGAAGCCACCCCGCATGAAGTTATGCGGCCATGCCTCAAAGCCATTTAGCACTTGTATGCTCGATTCATTTCAGTGCTCTCAATGATGTTGACTAGATGGTTGACTCATACGCAAAGAAGAGTTGAGAAGGTCCGCAGGGGAGAGGGGCAAGAAAAAGGCGCCGCAGAAACAACAAAAGCCACAATTGTTCATCCTGCGTAGCCCAAGTCAAAAGTGTATTCTATTTGGGGATACGATGGTAACCAATATGGAGCAAGATTATATCCTCCTCTGGGTTATAGTATTTTATATGTACATAGTAAATCTTACTTGGCCCAACCATCAAGAAACTTGCTACCCAAGTTTCGTCGTAATGCAGGTTAAAGCTGCTCGGCATTCCGTTCCCCCACCACTACGTTACAGCATGTGAAACTATTCTAGACTATAATATATCATATTATATTGCTGTATATTATAGTACATATTAGATTATGCTATATTATAATATATCATACTATATTATATTGTATTATACACTAGATTGTTTACATTCTACTATACGTGGTTTCCAGGGCTACAACCTAAAAGTCTAATTAAGCAGTACCCAGGCCCCTGAGAGGATCTAGAAAGTAGATCCCCCTTAACGGGTTCGGAGAAATTATCCAATGGTAGTATGGGGTTTAGGGTTTAGGGTCTTTCTAGATCCTCCCAGAGGTCTGGGTATGAGCTTAGAGGATGCAAGTCTTTTGAGAGCTATCTTGCTGTGTCAAAAGTGGGTTTTGGGCCGCTGGGACCGCCCTGTTTCCCAGCCCTTGTTTGGTTCAGGGTTTGCTTTTGGGTCAACCGGACACCCCACTCCGCTGATTGCTGTCCGCATGCAGGATGAAGAAGAAGAGGAGGAAGAAGTGCAGGAAATACCCAATCCTCCTCAGCTGCCTGCGGTTGCTGAGGCGCACTGTTTAGGGAGGGCCAGGGGGACTTAGTAAGAGATGGAAAAGAGAATGGAAGCAACCATAGTTCCTAGGGTTTTGGGACAGGGGGACTTAGTAGCTACATTTATAAATCCTAGAAGCCAATGGAAGACCCCAGTTATCCCCGTTACTAGCCTACTTGCTCAGTCACCCTGACCCTCCCAGGAGTTTGTTCGAGAACACTCCCTGCTACAATCCTGGAGCAAACCTGATAATGATCATAAATTCAATTGAATCCCTGAAATCTAAATGCTAAACCCTAGGCCCCAAACCCTCAACCGGGTTGGTCAGGAGCTAGGAGAGGCTTTCCAGCATAGCTGCTGCATAGTCCTGTGGACATGTGTATGAGCTATAGTTTAAACTCCCTAAATGGGGTTATATATGGGATTATATAGACTTCGGGCCTTGGGGCTTAGAATTTAAACTCCTTGAAGGGGGATTGTATACGGGAGCATGTAGGGGACTACTGTAGTTACTTTGATGGCTTGTTAAGGCGGCATGCTAGGAGTTTAGATTATAGCTCATATGGGTGCTTTTCAAAAGAATCCCCGAACAATTCCCAATCAAGGACCCGCCATAATCAATTTGGGGTTTACGTAGGGCTTCGAGACAGTCCCTATAAGTCCTGAGGGGCCCTAAGGGCCTAATGTTTGGAGAAACCTAAACCCTAAACCCTGCCTTACACACCACTGGTACCTTTCTTTCCAGAAACCTTTTACCTAAACCCTAAACCATAAACCCTAAACCCTCATGAGCCGTAGTCAAAAACTTCTGGAATGGGATTCTGGCGGAGTTAGGTCTTGGTAGGATTTTCCATATGAGCTGTAGTCTAAACTCCTTAAACGGAGGTTATATAGGGGATTATATGGGGGAGTACTATAGGGGTTATTAAGGGGGATACTAGGAGTTTAGACAATGGCTCATATACGCTTACTGTAGCAGGGTTTAGCGGGGTTTAGGGTGAATTACCAATCTGCTGGTCCAAGGTTACTTATAGAAGTAGGGTAGACGGTACCTCAAATAGACTTCAATGATTTTTTCGCAATTGTTTAGGACCTACCGTAATCCTGCCATGTGACCCGTACAGAGACCCGGTTTCCATTTTAAACTCTAAACCCCAAACCCTAAACCCCAAACCCTAAATCCTAAACCCTAAACCCAAATCCTAATCCCTAAACCTCTGGGGGGGAGGGGCTATGTTTTCCAGTTGGACCGGGCCGGAGTTCGAAGAGCAGCCCAAAGGGTTCAGGGGGCTTAGGGCTTAGGGTTTAGGGTTTAGAGTCTAGGGTTTTAGGGCTTAAGGTTTGGGGTTCATCCTTTAGCAATTTGGAGTTTAGGGGTTTTGAGAGTTTCGAAAATGGGCGCCAGCAGTGCGTCAGCATGTGATTTCAGCGGTTCAAGACCAAACCTCTGCACATACTGGTAGCCTCGAGAAGAATGGATTTATTGGGGTTTAGGGTTTAAGGTTTGGGGCTTCTAGTCCCCCTTAAGTAGATGAACTATAGCTCCGGGTATATTGTAAAAAGATCCCCCTATACCACATATTCTATCTACTTAAGGGGAACTATAAGATCTGGGGCTTAGGGCTTTGGGCTGAACCCTAAGCCCAAAACCCTTGAACCTGACGTTACTATGACATGGGTGGCACGAATTTGACAAACAATACAATCCTAAGCCCTAGGTGCGCAACCTGAACACCCCAGACCCTAAGCCCTAAACCCTAAACCCTAAATCTTCTAGACCCTACGCCCGAACCCAAACCATATGCCCTGAAGCCTGAATCCTGAGTTCTGCAGCCCTTAAACCCCTAACCCTCTACTTACTCCCAACACCAGACCCTAATCCCTAAATCTTCTGGAGCCTGAACCCTACATCCTCAACCCTGAGACCTGAACGCTAAATTTGCTGGACTCTATCTACTATGAGGCACACTGGAGTTAGGATTTGTATGAGATATTATATCCCCTGAATAAGCCCTTTATACTACTTGTAATTCAGTATAACTGGGGTTAACTAACTCATTTGCAATTCCTGGGTCCCTCCTAATCCCTAAACCCTAATCCCTAGACCCTAATTCCTAATCCCTAATTCCTAATCCCTAAATCCTAAGCCCTAAATCCTAAGCCCTAAATCCTAAGCCGTAAATCCTAAGCCCTAAGCCCTAAATCCTAATTCCTAAGCCCTAAGTAATCCCTAAACCCTAGACCTTAATCCCTAAATCCTAAGCCCTGAATCCTAATCCCTAAATGCTAAGCCCTAA
>CAJNIZ010013447.1:143694-154847 GCA_905231905.1 Symbiodinium pilosum
CTAAACCCTAAACCCTGTCAGGAACGCCTGCAGGAAGTCTGGCCTCTAGGGGATGCTTCGTTCGGCATCTTCCTCTGACCGGATCTCAGGTTCAAGGTTGGGTACTGCCCCCCCAGGAAAAGTCTATATTAGGGTCCTATTAAGGGCTATAAATAACCATATGATAATTATTATCCAGCTGTTACTAGGGGGTGCAGTACCCAAGGTTCGTGGTTCAGAGTTTAGGGTTTAGGGCTTAGGGTTGCGCGTTTAGGGATGAGAGTTTAGGGTTTAGGGTTTAGGGCTTAGGGTTTAGCGTTTAGGGCTGAGGGTTTAGGGTTTGCGGCTTAGGGTTTAAGGTGTAGGCATTAGGCGGTTCAGGGTTTTCAGTGTGCCAGGATTCCAAAGACAGTCAGAAGCCTCAGCGATTACCGTCATTAAGGTCCTAGCTTCCTGGCAGAATGATGGCATGAAGTATTTTGTAGACCTCAACATGTAGGCCCCTGATTTGCGTAGGTCTTCCAAATGCCCCCTAAATGCGCCGACGTACACATTCTTCGAGGATGCCGGTAATCGTCACTTGGTAGTTTGCAGGCCGGATAGCGTCTAGTGGTAGGTGTAGCACTTGGGGTTCAGGAGGTTTGTTAAGGGGCTTGCGTAGGTGCAGGAAAGGATCAGAAGGAAACCCTTGTCTGGCTGCACAGGACCACTGGAGACACACCATAAACAATAAATAGCAGTTTCCATTTTGTTTTTCAGTATCCTTATATACCCCTATAGCCAGAACCCTAGATATCGCGGATATATCCCTTCTATAGCCCTATTATCCACATGATACTGAAACCTTCTCACGTCCGACGGCTTGCACAAGGGTAATTCTTCAAGCGTTGACTGTCAGCATTGACAGTGCTCAGCGATACTTTGTCAACTTTTTTTTTGTGCTGTGTCGACGTCGTCGCCGCCGCCGCCGTCGTCCCCGTCGGCGTCGTTGTGGCGATTGGCCCCGGTACGGTCATCAGTAGTGGCAACGTTCGGCAGCGCTTGCGTCTGCAGGTCCATCGAGTGCAGGGTCGTGCCATCTGCGTTTTACTCGCAGTCTGATTCGCATGGCCAAGCCAAAAAGGTAGGGGCTGTTGCAGAGATTACGTTCCAGTCTGGGTTGCTCATGAGAGGAGGGGTGGTAGAGGGGCCCTCCTTTAGTGGTCAAACAGAAAAAGTGCAAGATAGACTTGCCTCGTCTGCGTGTGAGGCCCCATCACACATGATGTGATGGTAGACCCCGTCGCTGGCCACTTAGTTCTGCTCACCTTTCATAGGCTTTTGCAACGTGAAGTTGCTGTCCATTTTGTTCATATGCCTGCTGTGAGCCGAGGTATGCGCAGATGGATACACATACGAGCGCACAGCTATCAGCAGATGGTTTGAAACGTGCTTCGCTTAGTCAGAGCTCCCTACATATCAGGCCAGCATGATCTCGCGTTGTGCTATTGAAAGAGGTCTCGCAAGAGCCCAGTTACCGGCCAGTGTCTGCCACACGTGGAGATGGCAGGGTGCTAAGAGGTATGTCTCAGGGTTTCGGGAAACCTCTCCTCACTTTGGTGCTTGCGCGTTTTGCGCCAGTGAAGAGGTTCCGAACCACTCAGTGAGAACATTGCTGAAAACGCTCATCGACATGACGGACAAGCCCCAGGCCCAGATGAAGGGATACCACCCACAACAATGCTTCATCAATGGAAAAGAACATCCAGATTGAAATGGGCTATTGTATATATACAGGGTTTTATATTGGGATTAGGGTTTAAGTTTAGGGTGTCGGTTTTAGTGGAGAATCAGATGGAAAAGCGGAACATGAAATGAAAGCTACTACACACAGGGTTATATATGTTCCTGTCACAAACTGTTACTGACAATAGATTAGAAGATGTTCTTCAGTCCGCGTCAAATCCTCCTTTTCTCGTGCGGTCTGCCTGCCAGGCAACATGCACCACCCAGAGCAGCATTGTGTCGTCACCAGAGAAGTCACCTCCGCAGACGCCAGTTGCTGGGTTGCGGTTAAGGAATTTGAATGAGTTTACTATAGCAAGGAAAACCCTTTCACTAGATACCCATATTGTGGTAATCTTATCCGTCGAGCCTAAAACCCCTAAACCCTAAACCCCTAAACCCTAAACGCCTATACCCTAAACCCCTAAACCCCTAAACCCTAATTAACTCAAGTTCCTTAACAGCAGACCAGGTCGTGGACAAGAGCTTCAAGTCAGACACTCCGGAGTCCGAAGCAACGCCACGGATGCGGCCCCTGTCCTTCGGGCTGTTCTTAGGATTTATGGTTTAGGGTTTAGGGCTCAAGGTGTAGGGTTTAGGGTGTAGGGGTTTAGGGTTCAGGGGTTGAGGTTTTAGGGGTTTAGGGTTGTTAGTATTATTCTTATTCTTGTGGTCATTAATGTATCATATTTTTTTATTTGTATTCGTAATCATAAGAACCCCAAACCCTAAACCCTGAACCAAGGTCGCCGATGTCCCCACGAGTAATAACACTACTAAGAATAATAACAATATAGATAATCATATTAATAATAGTAACAATAATACTAGTAGTAATAGTAAGTATTAATAGTAACAGTAATAAGAATAAATATTCATAAGAATAAGACCCCTAAACCCTAAACCCTAAACCCGAATAAGAATAATATGAACAGCCCAGGTCACCTGGGCAGATGACTCCACAAGTGTCCGGAGACGAAAAGCCGTGCCTGTGTCGGCGCCGTCCTTCCTCCTCAGCCGATACCGAAACTGGCTGCAAGTTACAGTGTCATGAAACCCCAAACGTTTTGGGGGTTTAGGGTTTAGGGGTCTAGGGTTTGGGGTTGAGGGTTAGGGTCTGTAGTGGGCATATAGGGATAACGGAACATAACATGGAGACTATTATAATCGGTTTATATAGGTTTTAGGAACCCAATACAGGTCCTGGTTTAGGGATAAGTGTTTACGGTTTAGGGATTATGTCCTCTATACTTCCTGTATATAACTGCTGCATGAGTACGATCGTCATACTTTACTCCCTATTGTCCAGTTGCAAGGAAACAGACTTGGTGCGCGGCTCCTCTTCGGTTGCGCGCTCAGATGAGTAATCTGACGTTCATTTGGGCGTACCCTAATTGTTTAGGGCTTAGGGGCCAGATTTTCATGGAGACTCAACAACGGACCAACGTGTTGACAACCATCCATTCGTAGTTATAAGTGGGGTGATGAGTGCCCCGAAAAGAAGTTGAAGCTGTAATTTCCTGCTTGCGACCCGTAACCCCCTTTTAATGTTTAGACTATGATGCTGCATTGGCACATCAAGCAGAAGTGCGGGCCGTGCCAAGACAAGCCAGAGTGATGCATTTGTCTAGTACATGGGGCCTATGTAGAGGAAAAACTCAACTTACAAGCAGGTACTACCCTTCAGTCTCTTAAAGTTCTTATTCTAGATGGCAGTATTTTTCGCACTGTAAATA
The DNA here is from genome assembly GCA_905231905.1 of Symbiodinium pilosum. Taxonomy (NCBI): domain Eukaryota; class Dinophyceae; order Suessiales; family Symbiodiniaceae; genus Symbiodinium; species Symbiodinium pilosum. The sequence goes on from CAJNIZ010013447.1 coordinate 147,174, forward strand.
CCTAGCATGAGACGCTGAACCCTAAAACCTAAAGACAGTTTGAACAGCAGTTCCATTCAAGACGCAGCTGTCCCCTGGCTAAGAGCAGCTCTTCCTCTTCGTCTTCGGCTCCTCAAAGCACCACGGCTGTTTATGCTTCAGGGGTTTGTGGTAAGGGCATACAGGGATGAATTATCTCAAAAACGGAAAACTAAATCGAACATATACAAATGAATAGAAACTGAGACTATACACGGTTTATGGGTTTGATATTTGCAATCCAGCTCGAGCCTAAGCACTTTATGAGAGTTACGTCTTTCTAGTCCCTAGACCCTCCTCCTACACTCTATTAGGGCCTAAGTACCCACTGTTAGGGACCATATATCCCCAGTTAAGGGTACAAGGAGGATCCTGGTCTATTAAGCTCAAGCAGGAGTGTTGGTATCAACAGTAGGTTCAGGGTTGCGCGGATTGGGGCTTTCGAGCTGGGGTCGGAGCCTCCAATCCGTAAGGAACATATGAGTTATAGTCTAAACTCCTTAAGGGGGGTTATAGAGGGGATGGGAGTATTATGGGGATTTTTGGGGGGATACCAGGAGTTTAGACTATAGTTCATATCCGAGTCACATGTCATTAAATTCCGTACTCTGGGCAGATCATGCCAATTTGAAGGTCCTCGTGTAGCTGTTGCAAAAACGGCTTTACACCTGAAAAAAGCGACCCATAATTCGTATCACTAAGTATAATTTTCTTGGTAAATTCTGTTGCAGCGATTATTGCCATGATTATTTCTTCGTTTAACGGCAAAAGGCCGGCCACGTTTCTGGTATCCGAATAGGAGTACTAATATTAGCAAGATGAGTTAATCATAGTAATAGTAATAGTAATAGTAATAGTAATAGTAATAGCAATAGTAATAGTAGTAGTAATAGTAATAGTAAGAGTAATAGTACTAGTAATAGTAATAGTAATAATACTATTCCGGTCTTGCGTGGTGATGGAGTTGCTCACGTTTCTACACTCGCCCCGTGGATGGAGGAACTCTTGCAACGCCCTGCATACCCTATGCCGATGCCCAAAGGATGTGGAGTCGAAGTGAGCCATAATCGAAACTCCTTGAAGGGGTGTTATATAAGGGAGTGAATAGAGGATTCCTATAGCGGTTGTTAAGGGGGATGCTAGAAATTTAGCCTATGGCTCAAGTGGTGCAAGACCCTAAACAAGCCTAAACTCTTCGGTTTTATCTGCCAGTGTCCATCCATGCACCACTGAACTGACAGGTCATCGCCGCCGAAGTCCGGAGAGCAGGAGGGTAGGAACAAATGGGGGACTGTCAAAATTATGGTCCCTTTCTGGGTCCCTATTATAATACGGGGCCTAATTTAGGGGACCCAAAAAGGGACCATAATTTTGACAATCCCCCAAATTCAGCATGTGCGGATGGCAGTGGCTTGGGGGATTTCCCATCTGAAGTATAGTCTAAACTCCTAAAAGGGCGTTTATGTAGGGGATTATCTAGGGGAGTAGTTTAGGGGTTATTAAGGGGCACACCAGGACTTTAGACTATGGCTCATATGGGAGTTTCTGGGATTCTAGAAAGATTGTTTTGAGGAATGCCCATGTTTTTTCCTACATGTGGCGTCCAGTCAGAACACGAAGGTCTAGATGCAAGTCCTTCTTTCAGGCGAGAGTAATGTGGGCAGAGTCCCATCTAGGTTCAGGATTTCCAGCGGGAGTTCATGGGTGAGGCAAATTGTCCGTGTGATGCTACACTGCTACAGGTATACATACAAATGGACATTTTCAAACGTTGTATTTTCGTTAAGACTCAGCAGATTCCCCTAAACGACGCTCCAAAGCCCGCTCGGTAAATCCGGCATGTATTGGGATTATGGTATTTCCAAACATCGGGATCCCCAGATATGCCCCAACATACTGTAGTTACAGCCCTAAACCCTAAACCACTACTTGGACGATTTCTTGACTTAGTAAGTTTACTACTTACTAACAGGGGTTACGAGGCCTATAATAGGGGGATACTAGGTAGACTTACCAAGCCAAACGATCATCTAAGTATTGTTTTTTGTTTATCATAGTTTGCGGACTCTACTCTGCAAACTCCCATACTAAATGACATGAGACATCTACTCACTTCTGGCACGTAAGCGACTCATGCCTGGAGGACATCTGCAATAGCTATGTGAGTCTGGAGGACGCCTGCAGTAGGGATTGAATGTGGGATTTAAGGGTTGAGTGTTTAGGATTTAGGGATGGGTTTAGGATTGTTCAGCTCACGACTTGCAGGCAACCCCTAAACCCAGTAGAGCCTTAAGTCCTTAACCCTCAAAGAGGGGGCTTTCTTAACGAAGGCCCTACTGTAGAATCCTGAGTCTGAAATTATCGTCCACAGCGACTGACTTCAGCCACTAAATCTGGGATATGATCCGCACTATAATGTTAGGGTTTAGGGTTTAGGGTTTAGGGAAGCAAACATGGAAAATAACATGGATCATGAAACTGAAGCTATGCTTATAAGGATTGGGGTTTCTGAAAAGATAACTCGCAACCAGCTGATTGAGGAAGCTGTGAGATTCCCACTGGTAGGGACAAGCACCACAAAGGATATCAGAAAGTCACTGACATAGTTTGGAGAACTGTCACAGGCCTGGACTGGCTGTTGTGCAGGATGCTGCAGATGTTTCAGCGGAAGCTCTGGTGAGTTTCGCTTACCATTGAACCGCCCCTGTGTCAATTGCATCCACTCTGGCAGAGATTGCCGGCAAACAGGGAGTCTCACCACGAAGGCTCAGCCAATTCATGCTAGTTACCATTTCATTTCGTTTCCTTTGTCCCGTTTAGGAGGATCGCTCTTTCTTTCCAAAATCGCCAATCAGTCTGCGATAGTGAAAGAAGTTGCAAACAGAATTCAACATGGACAATGCGCTTACCAAAACAAAGGGAGAGAGCTGCACGGGCAGGGCGCGAACCGGTGAGAAGCCATGAGCAGCACTTGAGCTATAGTCTACACTCCTTCCGGGGGGTTATGTAGGGGATTCTATTAATATAGGTGAGTATTAGGTGGGTTATCAAGGGGATACTAAGAGTTTAGACTATAGCTCACTTGACTTCATCAAATCCCGGCAAGTCAGCATTTTGCGGCTCAGAGCAGACATGAGCAAGTCCTACAGACTAGTCAAGATCTTGCGCCCAAGCAGAGCTCTCGGGGTATACTGTGAGCACTAGTTGCTATAGGCCATAGGTGCCTTGGTTTAGGGTGAAGGGTCTAGGGTTTAGGGCCTTTGCAGAAAAAGTACTTCGTTCGGCAGGCCTGTGGATCCAGGCCAGGCTACCGTGGGCATTTGTCAGAATAAAGGGTTGAGGGTTTAGGGTTAAGGGTTTCGGGTTTAGGGTTTACGGTTAAGGCTTGAGGGTTTAACCCCCCCAAACTGTGCACGGGAGGAAATCTTGCACCATTTAAGGCCCAAAAGTGAAAATCAGGGGTCTCATTTTGGTATAAAGTCTAAATTCCTTAAAGGATTTATATAGGGGATTATATAGGGGAGCAGTATAGGGGGGTTATTAAGGGGATGCTAGGAGTTTAGACTATAGCCCATACAACCTATAAGAGAAAGGGGCCCATAGCTTTGAGAAAATCCATAGCTTTGGATTGAAGTGGCACAAGGTGGTGCGGGATAGCATCCAACGAGCCGCGCAAATGCTCTCTAACTTACTGGTTCTTAGTAGGGAGTAAGGGATATTATCCCTATAAAATCCTAATAATATATTCCCTCATTCCCCATGAAGAACCAGCAAGCTAAAGCAATTTTCAACCAGGTTAAAGGGTGCGAAGTGGCCGGGCCATTCCTCAACGCACGTTCCTGTTTTGCGTGCCAAAAGGTTTAGATCCCCCTTTGCCGTACGTATACCCCAAGATCCTGAGGCATTTCCATTTCCAATGTTTGAAAACCCTATCAGGTCTCAACATTACATCTGCATCATACGCGCAGACTCCCGACATAACTCCTATCCCGATGTGAAGTCAATAAGTCATCATAAATCATGAAGTTGTTGAAGGCCCCTACATAAGACCTCCCAAGCCCTAAATGATATTTATCTATCTATCTATCTATCTATATATCTATCTATCTATCTATCCACATAATTTTCAGTTCCTCCTGTTTTTTCCATCCCTTGACCCCAAATCCTAAGCCCCCCTGAACCCAACCTCAAGCTCAAACCCTAAACCCCATACGCCCTAAACCCCACGCCCCTCTGAGCCCCCTAAGTCCCCTCAACTAAGTGGTAGCTCCGTCTTCCTCTCTTTTTGTGGGCTTAGACAAAGCCTCCCTCCCAGAGCCTCATAGGGCCTCAGGGCCTTCAAAGACCTAGCCCTCTGAGCGTTGGCAAAGGCCCTGGAGAGGCGGAGGGTTTAGGGTTTATAGTCCCCCTTAAGTAGATAGAATATGGTTTTGGGGTATACTATAATAATATCCCCATATACCCCATATTCTATCTACTTAAGGGGACTATATATCCTAAACCCCCAAACCCTAAACCCTAATTAAATAGTAGTTTCCATTTTCTTTTTCCATTATCCCAATAGGGGAGTATAGGGTTTAGGGTTTAGGGAGGTCCTGGACTCGGAAGGCCTTGGAAAGCTTTGGGAGTTTGAGGTGAAAGTGCTGGACCTGGTGGAAGTACTCCAATCCGTTCAAGGATGGGTGGCCTCCAAACAAAGCTCATCTGAGTAGTACTTTATGTAGGGATACTATGGTACCCAATATATAGTAAGATTCTATCCTCCTTTTGGGGTATAGTATTTTTTTAAGGAATACAATCTTACTGGCTTTAACCACCAAAAAACACTGCTCATCTGAAAGTTCTAAAGACCTTAATCTGCAGAGGTCGAGGTAAGGGTGCTGGATGAGGGACCCCCTAAACCCTAAATACCAAACCCTAAAACCCTAAACCCTAAACACCAAACCCTAAAACCTTAAGCCCTAAACACCAAACCCTCAACCCTCAACCCCAAATCAGAAGTAACATAAGAAGTATCCCACCTAAAGTTGAAACTATGAGCCCCTGGATTCATAGAATCCCTCTAAATAGAATCCCCCTAAAAGGCTTAAGGGCCCACACTAGGGGCCCATACCTCTAAACCCTAAACCCTAAACCCTAAACCCTAAACCCTACCTCTACATCCTACCACCTCGCTAGGCTTGGCCTCCCACCATGGCTGAAGGCTCCAAGGAAGAGCTCACGCCACAGCAGGTGCACACTGAAGGAGGGCTTAGGGTTTAGGATTTAGGGTTTAGGGTTTAGGGTTTCGGATTTAGGGTTAGGCTTGGGGAGCTTAAGGTTTAGGGTTTAGGGTTTAGGGTTTATGAGTTAGGGTTTTGGGGTCTTGGAGTTAGGCTTCAGGGTTGAAGGTTTGGGATTTAGGGGTTGGAGTTTGGCTTTAGGGCTCATAGTTGACGTTTCGAGTTTAGGGTTTAGGGTTTATGGCTTTAAATTTACATGGGTGTACTGTGGTCTAGGGAGCAAGGTTATGTCTTCCTTTCGGCTGCAATAGAACCTGGGAATGTAGACTTAAGGGGCTCAACCACCATAATTCACTATCCACCATGGAACTCCATCAAGATGGGATTTGCGTTCAGGGTTCCATGGGTTTGGGTTTTTCATGAGCTTAAGCCTCTCTGGGAAGACATAATTCCTTTTTAACTGGGTCCACACTTGGGATCTCCCATACTGTTGCTAAGGGAGCTTATGATGCAAGACAGGCTCTGAAATGATTTCATGATGTTTAAGGCCTAGGCTTTTCTGCAATGGATTTCCAGGACCCTGAGTCTCAAGCCCTGGGTAAGATGCTCACGATCTGGGCCTGAAGAGACCTCCCTAGAAGAACTTTATACTGGTGAGTGAAGGATGATGATGGAATGGATCCCTACAGTACTTAGCAGCCCCGATAGAACCCTCTGTACAAATCCGTCTTATCACCCTTTACTAATGGTCCAGCAGGTCCTGGAGCTAAGTGGCCGAGAAAGTCTCATGTTGCACCCCCAGTTCCTTCATCCGGTCCCTCTTGATGATCTTCCTGCACCGTTAGATGTTCCATTCAATCTTTTGTGGATCCTTGCGCCCAAAAATGAGCTGTGGGGAGCGCTCCTTGATCTCATGTCGGAAATAGTCAGCAAGAGTATGAATGGTCAACGTGACCGTGAGTACGTACTGTTTTTGATTCTTGCCTCCCGCCAGTGTTGCCTCTCTCCCTCTTCTCCAACACCTTAGACCCCCAAACTGGGTTGTTGTTAAGGGATTTAATTCAAGGTACCATATTGGGGACACCATATTGATTACTTTACATACCCATTATGGTAACTTAACTTAAGTTCCTTAACAGCAGCCCAGCAAGAGCAGGGAGCTCTCCAGGTGCAGGCAACGTACCAGCAGATAGAGAAGGAATGTTCTGTCATGATCAACAAGGCCCATGGTTTGTGCCAGATGGCACTGCAAAGTGCTTTTCAGGGATCACGCTGGTTCAGCATAATGGTCCTCGCTGAAGTGTTCTTGTGTTGCGGAATCCCCCTAAACCCTAAACCCCCTAACCCCTAAACCCATATTCTGAGGGATATCAGGGACCCTATTTTGGCACATACTCAGGCCTTCTTTTCAAGGTTGGGATCTGCCTTAGGGCCGGAGCTGAGTACCGGAGGGAAAACTGAGTTTTTCTTCGATAGCCTTAAAATCCCAAAGCCTAGACTAAACCTGGGCTGATAGGTTTTTTCTTGCCCCTTAACCAGCTTGAGGAACAGTGAAATGATGCAAGAAAACTTGGTTTTAGCTTCAGACTTGGTTGTTTCTCATGTTCTTGCAGATAAACCTGGCTTCTGCAAGTTGCACCAAAGGCAAAACGTGTGGGGTTTTGCTCCATTCGTTCCACCATTTTTTCCTGGAAAGTTGTTAAACAAAAAGAGATATCTGATCTGCAAGACATAACCAACCATGTTGTTGCATAGTTCCCAAGTTTGCCTCCGTTTCAAGAACCTGCAAACCATCACTCGCCCATTCTTAGACAATGCGAATGATTTGTAAGGAAAGTCTTTGGTCTTGATGCAGGGCGGTCGCGGTAAAGGGGTTCTCATAGCCGTTGTCATCATCCGATGTGATCCGCATATGACTTCCGTTGCCAAGCATTATTGGTTACCAACCCTAAACCCTAAACCCTAAATCCTAAATCCACAACAAGAGTGATGACAGATATTCAATCCTGAAGAGGGATCCTCACTGTCTTTGTATACCTTGCTTGTTTTAAGGGAATCCCTGAGTTGCTTAGAGTACCCTCCTAAACCAAAAGCCCTCAAACTCTAAATCCTGAAGCCTACATCCCCCAACCCTAAACCCTACATCCCCCTAAACCCTAAACCCCCCCTTCCCACATTCAGATTTTAGTATACGATCTGTGCAGATCGCAGAGCTAGAGCAAGAGCTCAACGAGCATGCTTTGGTTATCAAGGCCACCTGGCAGGTTGCTGAAAACATAGGGGTTTAGGGTATTAGGGTTAGGGATTAGGGGTTACTTAAGAGCCTCCGGCTCAGTCCGCCGACCCAGTGGCGGAGAAAGCACGAAAGCCTAAACGCGAAACCTTGAGGGTTTTCAGCGGCTGGCACGAGACCAATAGATAGGCGCAACAAGAC